>SNQJ01S0066484.1:29986-40084 GCA_010110895.2 Picea sitchensis
AGATAAAGATGCCCCTTTGCGAGTCCATTTTAGTAAAGTCAACCCAAACTTCTCTCTGAGAGATGGTAAATTTAAATTCTCCCCCAAACACAATGTAAGGTTCATTGAACACACATGCAGAAACCAAATCCTCCAAGAAGGGGGTTATATTAATATAGGGTCCATAAATGTTTAAAATTGAAAATGGAAAGCCAAAATATTTGACTAACAATTTAATTGAGATTGTTGAATGGAAACAATTTGAGGAAAGAGCCTTGCACGCAAGGCTCCATCCAGATAAGATCCCTCATGACTTTCCTTAAACATGAATGGAACAAAACAACCAATTCTTCAACCACGACTCTAGAATACTCTTAGCTTTAATTCTAGAGCAATTAGTTTCTTGAATAACCAAAAAATTAGGCTTGATATTTTTCAAAATCCTTTTGAGGGATAACTGTTTTTGGGCAGACCCTATCTCTCTCATATTACAATATACAATGATAATTTTGGGGGACATTTCAAGCTTCTCCCCACTCTAAGGGTTGCGACGATGGGTACATGTTTCCCATTTTGAATTTCCATGACATATTTTTCTTAAGCCTTGAGTAAGTGGGATTTTTGATCCACAAGATTGGGCTGAATAGGGTCAGGGGCCAGACCAACCTAAGAAGGCATTATCATCATCGACTTGTACTTGGATTGGAGGGAGTAGGTTTTCCTGGGGGATATGACACCACCATTTCTACTTGGGAATGCCTTACCGACATACCCTTTGGACGGAGGGGACTGAGAGGAAAGATAGGCCCCTTTCATACAAATCAAGGGTGAGGACACAAAAGCAGGTATAGAAAGAGGGTCAGCGAGGATAGATGAGATAGGGATCAGGATAACGAGAGGAAGGAAGCTTCCTTATGGGATCAGGAGAGAATCTAGGGAAGGACGAACATCATGAGAGGAGGAAAAAAAATTATAGAATTATAAATGGAGAGAGAATCACCTGAATTAACCAATAATTTAGGGACAAAGGGGGGAGGGGAGACTTCTTTACCTGAATGTTATGAATCTTGAGTTCCATAAAACTAAGGCACCACCAACCCTACAAGGATAAGAGCAGTGGATTATTCTTCGACCAGACGATTATTTAGGATAGAGCTCTTAACCGACACTTTGTCTTTGATATTTTGATTTGCGTAGACTAAAAAAAAAGGGATATCCTTGAGAATTAAAACTGAATATGCCCTATCTCGTGGCATCCATAGCAAAAAAACATGATATTCCAATAGTTTATCTTTTAGTTCCAAACCCTATATTTGAAAACCAGGTTTAGGGATCCAATCAGTCCATCTCTCACATTAACCTCGATCTGTATCCAATCCCATCTTCTATTGGCTTTGGATTCCTTTTTTGTATCGATCCCAATAAAGACTCCTAGATTATTATTGATTCCTTGTTTGTATTGATCCCAATAAAAATATACTCACACACTACTTCAATGCAAAAATAATAGGATTTCATTGATTTGTGGATATTGCAATGAATGAGATCAATACAATACCAAACTAACCATTTATCATTTCTTCCACAAAAACATGTTGCTTCATTGATATACATATATATGATCCAACATGTGTGGATTTTGTGGGTGTTAAGGGGATTTTTGTATGGGTCGCACCTTTCAACACCTACCAATTAGGAAATGCCACATGTCACTTCATTCATAATCTCCAATAGACATGTATGGTCTGACTTGGATTCAACACAAGGTCTTTGACTCTTCCATCATATGCCTCTTCCATCCAATTAAGACCCTACCTCTATTTCCACATTTGCATTAGTGGGGGAGGGGGATCATACCAATACCCAATGATTGTTTGCAACTGTGGTATAAAGACTAAATTTATCCCTTACATAGACTACAACTCTCATTTATCTTCAACCTTACATAGACTACAACTCTCATTTATCTTCAAATGATGAGTCTTCTCATCCATATTTGAAAAAAAACTATCTCTCTCTAATGATTCTTACAACTCAAGTGCTATGATCCAATCCCATTTATGGAAATCGAGTTCGAACATAAACATTTTTTTCTCACATTTAATTTTATCCATGTTAAAATCTAATGGTTGTTAAATAACTACATGCGACTATGAAATTTTCCCTTCCCAAGATCTTCAAATTCCCCTTTCACGATGTGTTAGTTTTTGGTCATCCTCAAATTTCAGAACATGGAAGTTGGATAGCTTTGAATGTGAGAAAAGTGAAAATGATTAACATTAAGAGGCTCGAGAGTATGACACAAAATTATGTTGAATGAGGTATTCTAATTCTATTAAAAACACTCCACTAATTAATTCTATAAAATATAGTTAAATGATTTAAATATAATTTTATATAATTTAAATAAAGTTTAAATAATTTAAATAAAATATATTAAAAAGTAGTCCACTAATTAATTCCAATATAGTTAAATGATTTAAATATAATTTTATGTAATTTAAATAAAATTTTATGTAATTTAAATAAAATATATTAAAAAGTACTCCACTAATTAATTCCATATGATATAGTTAAATTATTCAAACAAATTTTAAATATAATTTTATGTAATTTAAATAATTTTTAAATAATTTAAATAAAATATTGTTTTAGAGAATGATATTATTTGAATGCGATTAGTGAAATAAAACAATTTTGTTTCTTTGCAGTTATTTGAGTATAATAGAGTCGTATTTTATTTTCATATTTAGTTGAATGATGATTTATTTTAATTTATTTTATGGATAATTGCCTAATGATCTTTATAATATTTTATCATATAATTTAATGAGTTTGTAATTAGTGAAATAAAGCAATTTTGTTTCTTTGCAGTTATTTGAGTATAATAGAGTCGTATTTTATTTTCATATTTAGTTGAACGATGATTTATCTTAATTTATTTTATGAACAATTGCCTAATGATATAAACTCATTAAACTCATTAAAGTTATATATATATAGGAGAGTCTGGCCAGTCCATCTATTGCAAGGTTTGTTTTATTCATGAGCCAGTCCAATACTTTGCTAGGTTGATGAAGGCCTAATCTATCTTGTAGATTATACAATTGAATCAGAGTATAAAGAGAAAGCCTCACCCTTTGATGCGATGTCCACTTTACAATGACGATCTTTAGTTGTAGAAGAGTGAACGCTCAATTCCTTGGAAGCATGAACTCAAATATACCGACAGGATCCTACATTGGTATCATATATACTCTAACATCGTTTTCCGTTCCTTTGATATCTGTCAACATCTCTTCCATGGTGGCTTCCTGATCACATTTTTCAAAGTGATTATTTGACTGTGCCTTCGAAGAACAATTTTCTACATCCATATCGGCATATGTAGTCAAATTATATTCATGAAATTCCCCTGAATATTTTACAGTGTCAGAATGCAAATTTGCTTCAACTCCATCCCCTTATTCCGAATTCTTTTGAAATATATAAAGTCAGTTACATGATGGCCCTTCCAGTTATATAGAAATATTTGTTGGAAGATAGAAAAGAGGTTCAAACTTATTCTGTTATTGGAATAGCTCTCTCCCAAATGCCACCAATGTTTATCACCATTAAATTTGTCTGGAAAAAGGAATGGAAAAAGGAATGGGTGAGTGAAACGAAGCGGCAAATGAGATGCGAAATTAATTACGTCTAAAGGCGTATACCTATTGACAATGGACAGATTTAATAGGGGTTTAATGCTTAATAAGTTTTCTATGAACATGATTAAATATGGCTGAAATATTCTTAGTAGTCACACAAAATAAATGGCTAGGATTAAATATGGCTGAAATATTCTTAGTAGTCACACAAAATAAATGGCTGTGATTTCAATCATTAACTTCCTAGCTATTATAAAGACATTCATTTATGTTGTGTTTACTTTTTTACATTTACTTAATCATATTTAAAAATTACTTTGATAGCTAATTGATTGCCACCTAAATGATTAACAAAAATTAAAATACTAACACCAGATAAATGAAGCTCAACCAGATAAATAAATGAAGCTCAACCAGATAAATGAAGCTCAACAGTTTATTTGTTAATCAATAATAAAATTTAATATACCGTTTATTTGTTAATCAATAATAAAATTTAATATATTCTTTAATATATTCTTTTAAGGATTCTTTTCATCTTATCAACTTTTCGGGGTTGATCAACCACAATTATGCTTTTCGGCGTTGATCAACCACAATTATGTGGCTGTGCTAGTTAATCCACTGTGAGTTTGAGTTAATCCACTATGAATTTGAGTAGAGGAAAAACATGCCACGAAAATGACTATATTTGAAGAACATGAAACGAAGAAATGATGAGGGAACCAAAGAAAAAATATGCTACAACTCACATATAGTCAATGACTCCAATGTTCTTCCATCAATTCCACAGATCACGATTTACATACATTTACTTAGGTCAAATACATTTTACTTACATATCGTGATAATGTTTAAAATGTCGAAGATGGTGATGTGAAATCAAAGGCACGCATACCAGGGTTCATCCAACCTTCATGTCAAGCCTAGGTTCAAACGCCATGACAAGATAATAGCCTTCTGATGTACTTGATGTGGTGTCTGAAGCACGACAGAGGTCCTCCAATTATAGTGTTTCTGCATCTGGTTAACCCAAGTTCTACTATGAAAAGGTCTGCTTGCTCCACCTTATGTAATTTGGATAAGGTTTTGGGTAGCCTGAAAACAGTTGGGTATGTCAGTGTTTCTATGACAGTTATATGAGGATATAGAACATCGCCCTGGGTGACAAATCCAGTTTTCCTTTTCATGGATTTGCTGAAATTTTGTCCGTTGAAAATGATTTTGCCAGAGATTTTACCTTGAACCCTTCCACCCAATGCGCTGAGGAGAGTGGTTTTTCCACTACCGGAGGGTCCTAGCATGGCCAGGATTTCTCCGGGGAACACAATTCCTGTTATGGCATTGAATATGGTATTTTTAACTTCTTTGTGCTCTGCTGTCGTGCAGAACATTTCGTACCATTCTGTTTTTGGCTGCAATATTAGGCTGTAATATATATCTTGAAACTGCCAAAAAAATCCAACTGTGAACATCAAAATCTATAGGATCATTAATTGTGACAATCATTGCCAGTCCCCAAAGTAAAATAGCAAAGAAAGCTTTACAAAATTAACCGAAAATGGCAATGGCAAATAAATAGAAAATATTTATTGCTAGATAAATTTCTATAAAACCCATATAGAAGCAAAAATGCAAGCGCATATTTTGGAGATGATAATTCTACACAGTGATGTCGGGTTCCATTTTTTGTGTCTTGGTCTATAGATTTTTGACAAAAAATAAGATGTAGACAATAGATGGACCAGATCAAGATGAAATAATAACAGAATCTGATACTAAAAAGAAGTAAAACAATCATTCATATCACCAAATAGGCCGAAAAGCTCCTAGATTTCATCCCAAATATTTGTCATGGTGTTGCAAATCTATATCCCGTATGGGTTGGATCAGATATGTTTCTCCAAGGTTCCATAAACATACATATCTTTCATAATGAAAACATAAGAAGCAACAAAATTCAGACTCATAAGCCTGTTTAATAGCCCTGAACAACCTTGCTCTGTGACCAAAAATGGATTTCTCCAAATATCGAGCTAGCTAATTCACATATACTTCCCAATCAAAAATAAAATATCACACTTTACTAAAATCCTTATGAAAACCTGCAAGCCATTTTCTCTTAAGAGGAGAGGACCAGTTGGTGTTATTACATGGAGGAGAAGAGATTTTATAATAGTAAAAGAAATTCCAAGAGGTCTCACACAGCCACATAATAAGAGGTTAGGTCAGACAGCCACAGAACAAGAGGTTAGGAAAAAATGGATTTCAGTAAATATATGGCTAGATAATTAACAAATAACAAACTAAAATAGCACATCACATCTATGCTACTAAGAGAAAATGATTAACTAGGAATAAGAGATTATGAATTAAACCAATGACATGAAACAAAGTAAAATATGACAATCCATGATGCAGAAGAAACTAGCAATATACATATTCTAGTATGATGGATTAACTAGAGAATTCCAACACATGAGATGCATTTATTGAACCTTTAGAGTTACTGGCTGCAATGGCTGATACAAAATCGATTGGGAATTGGAGATTCGTAGATTCTGAGACTGCTGAACAGGAGGCTCCATCTCAGCTGGTATTCTTTGACAATTATCATCATCATAACATTTGCTGCAATCTCCATCTGGGTCATCGTGAACCAAAACATTTTCTGATCCACCAACTCTAGGCTTCATAGGGGGAGCCATTTTGGGCCGAATGATGTTGTTTCCCTGCTGAAATAGATCCTCGTGAAGGGCTTGATACAAAAAAACACGGATTGCAAAGAACACGAACCGTAAAACCAAGATTCTTTTTTGGAAATGCAAAAATTGAGATCTCACCAATACAACTTTGAATACTTTTACATATGTGAACAGATTGATGAGATTGATCCACCAGCAAGCTGAACGGCCTTGTAATTCTTGTTTAATATGCAAGGGAGAGGACAAATTCAGCCAGCCATTAGTAGAATCAGCCAGCCATAACTCCAAACCAGTTGAACGAAGAAAACACCAAAACATGTAGGGCGAACATGGACAGTCGGATGGAAATACCAGACGTCCGAAATACCAGACTGGACGGATGTCATGCTTTGGAGCTGAAAAGTTTATGTTTGTTGCATGTATCTGTCCAAATGTCATAACGTATTGGACAGTTGGAACGACATGCTCGTTGTATGTCTGAAACGATCCAATTGTCATGACTTATTGGGAAGTCATGCTCGTTGCATGTATATGAACGGTCCAAATGGACAATTGGGACAACAATACATCTATTTTAATGGTGCATCCTTCTGTACATTGCAGGACAAGGTTTTCAAGGTACTGTTAGCCATTAAAGACATTGCAGGACAAGACATTGCAGGACAAGGTTTTCAAGGTACTGTTTTCAAGGTTTTGCAGGTTTTCAAGGTACTGTTTTCAAGGTTTTCAAGGTTTTTAAAGACATTGCAGGACAAGGTTTTCAAGGTACTGTTAGCCAAAACCCGATTTACCCGTAATTTCCATGCAAATGAAAGATGGACAGTCGGATGGAAATACCAGACTGGACGGATGTCATGCTTTGGAGCTGAAAAGTTTATGTTTGTTGCATGTGTCTGTCCAAATGTCATAACGTATTGGACAGTTGGAACGACATGCTCGTTGTATATCTGAAACGATCCAAATGTCATGACTTATTGGGAAGTTGGGACGTTGTGTTTGTTGCATGTATATGAACGGTCCAAATGGACAATTGGGACAACAATACATCTATTTTAATGGTGTATCCTTCTATACATTAGCACAGCAGTAAAATAGCTGCTGGTGAAAGCCGAAAGGTTGAGAAGATGAAATGAATCTTTACAAAAATATATTAAATTTTATTATTTCTTAACAAATAAACTGTTGGGCTTCATTTATTTGGTGTTAATATTTTAATTTCTGTTAATCACTTACGTGGCCATCAGTTAGCTATCAAAATAATTTTTAAATATGATTAAGTAAATGTAAAAAAGTAAACACATAAACTGATGTCTTTATAATAGCTAGGAAGTTAATGATTGAAATCACAGTCATTTATTTTGTGTGACTACTAAGAATATTCCAGCCATATTTAATCCTGTCCATAAAAAAACTTATTAAGCACTAAACCCCTATTAAATCTGCCCATTGTCAATAGATATATTATATGTGTATTTTTAAAGTAGTTAGATCATTGTCAATAGATATATTATATGTGTATTTTTAAAGTAGTTAGATGACTATATGTTTTTTTTGCATTTATGACACAAGAGGAATTCTCCATTAAATAGATACATTTTGCCAAATGATCTTCCTGCACCCAGGAAACACTTGGCCATTACTACTTGCATTTTTTCCCATCATCACCACACGCAGCAGATCGCCTTCATCGACGCCTCCAATGGCCTCTCGGTGTCTTATCCCACCCTCCGCCACAATGTGATATCCCTCGTTGTCGGGTTGCATGGCATGGGAATTTTAAAATGCTACGTGGTGTTGGTCATATCCCCCAATTCCATCCCCCTTCCATACATTTACCTGGCTATTCTCTCCAGCATAGCAATTTGAGTAGCACTAATCCGATCAACACAAAGGCAGATATTAAAAAACAACAGGTTGAGGATTCTAAAGCGGTAAGTATTTTCACATAGAAATTACCCCTAATAAATAAGAATGTCTATCCGTATCCGACTAAATAATTTCTAAAATATTTGATTGAGAATCTATTATCTACGTAATTACGCATCTATCAACAAGGTCTATGCAACGCAATTGTCGGTCATTCTCATAGAGGGAAATTCAGAGGAAGGCTTTGGAAATCTGGAATGGATTTCAGGGTGTAATTCAAATACAACATGTCCCCACAGTCAGGCACTTGGCATTTAACCTTTTACAGTTGCAGTGGTAAAGTTGAATCATGGATAAATAATCTCTAATATAGTATAAAATGTTTAATATGAAACCAGGCATAACTAAAATACAATTAATATAAACGTTTCCATGAATCGTGAGCCGAAGCAAGCAAAGGTTAATAATAAGTCGTCAAATCGTGATACGAAGCAAAAGCAGCCTTGGCCTCCGGATCATACTAAATCTTATCATCCGACCACTGAGCCTTGGCCCCCTTGTAAGGCTACTACATCGAAGCGTGATCGCAAGGCTAATCCGAACAACTATAAGTAAAAGCAGAATACCTCTCATCGTAAGTAGCAGTATGGCTAGACACACAGGTCTACGAAGACACGTTTACCACGTTGCGGTGAAAAATACCATGAGAAGCACATAAAAAACCATTTCACCTCCTTGGAATTAACTTTCAACACTACCACCTAACACATACTTTCTTGTAAAACTCTTGGGTGAAAACGATCCACAAACCGAACATATGATGAAAAATACCATGAGAAGCACATAAAAAACCATTTCACCTCCTTGGAATTAACTTTTAACACTACCACCTAACACATACTTTCTTGTAAAACTCTTGGGTGAAAACGATCCTCAAACCGAACATTGGTAGGAGTCATATGGGCCTGCCTCCAGAATTGCATTTATAAAACAAAACATCCATGTGCTTGACAAACTAGTTTACCTAATTTCAAAGATTTATTAAAAAATATATATTAATGTCCACATATTCAAAGAAAGATCAATAGTACTCAAGTCTTAGAGTGGTACTATATTTTAAGCAGTTGACGTTTATATTTAGCACTTGCAATTAGAAAACCAGATACACTCTTGGTACCTCACAAGCGGAATTATCCACTTAGAGAAAGCCCTTTAGATACACCCACTTATCCATGAAGTAATTACATTTATAAAGGAAGGCATCCATATTCTTGACAGGCTAGTAGGCTAGTCTTCCCCCCGATTTCAAAGCTTAAGTTTATATATATATATATATATATATTTTGTCCAGTCATTTAAAGAAATATTATTGATTTTCAAGTACATTTTAAATTGTTGGCATATATATTTGGCACTTCATTCTCTAGACTTATTATGCAAACACATCTTGCTTGACCAATTGGAATATATTTTTATTTTTTTTAATTATTCTGAATCTCATTATGAACTTTGATTGGGAAATATCCAATTTCATTATCAATTTTCATAGAGATATGTCACATGCACTAGACCCGCCTATGAAGAAATATTTATATAAAATGAAAAACATTCATAGCTCCCAACATGCCCCATTTACTCTCAGTGATTTTTTCATGGCCCTTCATAGTTTATGAAGGTACCAATTTGAATTTATAACGATACTTTGTTTTAATAGTGAAGCACATTATGCATAATGCTTAGTATAAACAACAATGTATAATCCAAAATTTTATCATTACACCCATGATAAAGTTAAGGATGTTTAGTGTTGAGTTTGTATATTTAGCCATTGATGCCAAGTCAAAACCTATGTATGATGACAAAACTGATACAAGTCACATATGCCTCCATCAAACGAGATA
>SNQJ01S0066485.1:0-26523 GCA_010110895.2 Picea sitchensis
AAAAGAAATATATTACTTGGATTTCTTTAAAATGTTATTACGATGCTTGAAAATCATTAAGAGAAGTGTTTGAAGATCACTAAAATTTTGATGACTTGGAAGGTTAGGAAGGTTGATACTATGACAAATATTTGGAAATTGGGATCTAATTTGGGTATATGTATGGAATTCTATGAGAAAGTGATTTTCATCTTCAACCCTCTTGGTGTCACAAAAGTGATAGATTATTTCTTTCCATGGTGTTTTGGGGATTTTCCAACGCCCAATTTCACTATGCAGTTCATGAGAATTAGTTCTTATTTTAGCAATATTCATTCTCTTCTTTACACTAGTCAAAACATAGATACACTTTGGATCTTCAAGGTTAGGGTTAACCACCTCCTTATAATATCTTAATTTTCTTTTATCCTCTAATTATTTATCGCACCATAGATTCTCCTTAAATCTAGCTTGTACAATATTTTTAATATCATTGATATTATGTAGAATAACTTCTTATTTTATTCCCCAATGATTTAGCCAAGACTTGGCATCATTATGCCATCCTCGCTTGAGTCGTTGGTGCTTTTGGCTAGATTCTGAAGAAATTTGGGGAGCCTCTTTTTATCCATATTGTTTATCTTGTTATTGTACATTAAGTAACTAATCATACATATGCTCTCAATGGGGGAAAGGCTTGCTTCAATGAGAAGGATATGATAGGGTGTATTTCCATTAATTTTGAGAGTATAAGTTATATAATGTTTTTGGATTTTCTCTATATTTCTCTACGATTCTCGAGAGATAATGCATCCCTAAACTTCACATCCATACAAGACAACAAGAGTGACAAGAGTCTCAAAGAGGAACTTTTTCTTATCCCATAGCCAAAGGTCTGCTAATTTACAATTATTTCCAGTCCCATAATAAAATTTCCACCCTCCATTTATCATTTTCTTAATGCTATAGTTCTAATTGAGTTTGTAATGAATATCAATTCCAAGATACTTGTACAAAGACACTTCCTCCAAGATATTATTGTCATATACAAAATTATCGTAGGTGATCTTGTTGGATTTAATGATCATAACCTTTTTTTTGTCAGTGTTCACAATCATACATGTACTAGAGAAGAAGTCCTTGGGGATTCTAAGTTGTTTAATAAGGTCATAGGTATTCATTTCCATAAGAACAATATAATTGGCATAGAGAAGAAGGATCATTACTATACTAGCAAGAGTTTTTCCAACACAACCTGCGACTTACAAACAATCTTCTAACTTGTCAATGTAAATTCCAAAAAGGGTAGGGGATAGGGGAAAACCTTTCTTGACTCCTATATTGTGGTTAATTCCTTTTGACCAACCCTCAGTGCTCCTAAACTTGGAAATAACATTCTCATACAACCTTACCGTAGTATTTCTCATACTAGAGGGAAATTTTATCTCTTCTAACCTATTCCAAATGTTGGTCCTAGGCACAATGTCAAAATCTTTCCTAAAGTCAATGAAACAACAAAGGATATTGGTTTTATAGTCGGAATATCTCATATAATTAGTATAATTAGTTTTTTTTTCAAGTCCTTTTTAATGAAGTAAGTGTCCTTATCTAAGAATCTTAAAGATGTGTTCTTCACTTTATTGATCAACACCTTCTAGCAAGTCATCTTTGCTTGCTTCTCCTCAAAGCAAGAAACGACATAACTTCAAGGGAAAAAATACAACGTTATCACCCAAATCAAAGGAGATTGTTTGGTGGTGCCTAGTGAGATATAAGATCATCTTAATCACAATACATTTATGCTAACAATTAAAAACATTAATATGAAAAATTCTCAAATTACTTCGACATTCCCATTCACCCATTTAGGGAGTATGCTAGTTTTAGGTGATGTTATTTTTATTGAAAACAATATTCAACTCAACGTTCATTTGAAAAATTATCTACAAAAACAAAATTGTTCAAAATTGTATCTTAGTTCGTAAGTCCCAAATGACTAAAAGGTTAAGAGAACATGATATTAAAATATAGATGTCAAACTCACTAATGTACTATTTCCTTAATTAACTTAAGATATCGTGTTGTTGTAACAAACCCGGTACCTATGTTGAATCTCATCACTATGGAAAATGACTTAGCCTATTAAAAACGAATTTAAAAACACCCCATACATATAACATAAAACCAAGGGGAAACAAACCCATAAAATTTACAAAAAACCAACATGTTGATTTACTCATGCATCTACAACATTTATAAATCATGAATGTAACTAGAAAGCATACAATAAACACACATAACATTCAAATATTCATTTACATAGTGGAATAATAATATTAAAAAACAACAGAGAACTTATTTTTTATAAATGTAATCCAACTCCATGCATACAAAGGATGAACCTCTCAGCCATAGACACTATTGTTCCAAATATCAACAACAAGCCACCCCCAAGCTGAGGGTATGAGTCCACAAGGAGATCTAGCCCCCTGACTATCTACTCCCCACACTTAGCAACCCAAACCTAGGCTCTCCTCCTACAACAGTTCCAATCCACCAGCTCTTTGTTCCCCACAACCTGCACAACCCAAGGAATGTACTCCCTTCGTTGTATCATTCATTTATCAGGGCTTCCAATGCACTTGGTTGGCTAGGAATCTCTTATCTAGGGACTTCAGGAACTCTCAGTTGTTTCAGGAGTGCTCACAACATCCTATACAATATTCTTGAGCCATTTCCTCAATAGGAAATCAAATATAGGATTACAAGTTGTTTTACAGGTGCACGGGGCTCATTTCTAGCATAAAACACAATCAAACAATGGTTTCCTTCCAGTAAAACATGGTTGGTGCTCTTCCTAGCACTCAACTCTTCCTTTGCTTCCCAAAATATGCATGTCAAAAGTGTCCCTTCTATGCATATGAATCTCTTTCTCTTTCCCTTGCTTGTTTGACTCTCACTCTTCCCAAAGATGATTGTACTTTATTCCCATGCTCTCCAATAACTAAGGGATGTGACTCCTCACACCCACCCTCTTACATGCGTTTAATGATTGGTTTTAGAAACACTCAACAAAAAAATAAAAGGTTTACACAATGATAATAATTTCAGGAATGTGGGTTGGATTAATAACCATAAATAGAATCCCCCTTGGACCTCTCTCTCTTGTGGAAATCATATATCCCCACCATTTTCACCCCTCTTGTATCACATCCAACGATGATTACTTTTATTAATCATTTCAATGTTCATAATATACAATTTAGCCCCCAACCATATTAATCAATATGGGCTCTTTTCCCAAACATTTTGTCTCACCAACCTAATTCACATTTATACAATTACATTATAATGGTCAGGATTAAAACTAAGGATATTAAATTCCTCTCCCCCTTATTTTTGCACTGTCCTCAATGCACAACACCACCAGGTGTACATTCATTTTGCAATTTCATATCCCAGACTATTAATCAACATATAGGATCTTCAACCTAATATCACACATGAAATCCAACCTAAAATATGAATACATAGGCACTTCATCCCAAAAAGGCTCTCTAGCCAAAAACCATAGACACATAAACCATTGAGATTCTCCTACAACACTCTCGATTTCCACCAGCTCTCTTCCACCAACCTACCTAACCCAAGGAATGTACCCCCTTCATTGCTCCTAGTCCGTCAAGTTGTACCATTCTTTTATCAGGGATGACCCAAGCAATGTGCCCCCTTCATTGATTTTAGTCCATCGTGTTGCACCATTCATTTATCAAGGTCTTTCGAGCACAGGTGATCGAGAATCTCACTACTATGAACTCAAGGGAACTCGTTGTTAGGAAGAACTACCAAGAATAACCAACAACAACCTTGTTTTTGTAGTGCAACTCACACAAGATTTCACTCTTCATGCCTGACAACCTAGTTCTTCTGCAATCCTGACAACTTGCTTCTTCTACAAGCCTAACAACTTGCTTCTTCATGTTGTACTCACCCTCTAGGCTCATGAATCCCTTTCACAGTTATACAGTTCCTCGAGCGATTCATCATTTTCCAAGGTGTTCTTGTGCAAATGAATGCCAACTTGCTGCTAGAATTCCACTAGAAATCCATAACTTGTGGAAATCATCCCATCTACATCATATCAATGTAGTCAATATGATACATCAACATAAAATTTTCAATTATAATTTTCAAATATGTTTTATACAGGAAAACAAAATTTCTGAAGCATGAATTTTATGCTCATTATGTTTGGCTCATGCAATAGTAGGCATCAATCTTCTTTATGATATTACATCCATGCCATATCTGATACCATTCTCCCTACATTTTCTCAACTTTAATGCAGCCAAACAAATTGTTAGCAATTTTAAATTATAATTTTTCAAAAATGTTTTATACAGGAAAATAAAATTTCCCAAGCATGATATTTATGCTCATTATGTTTCTCTCTCTGCAGTTGTATGTGTCGTTCTTCTTCATGGGCATACATATATTCCATGTACAAGACTATTCTTCTTTCAATTTTCTCAATTTCCATGCAACCAAATGATTGTTAACATATCATAACAATTTGCAATTATATTTTTTCTCAAATATGTTTTACACAGGAAAATAAAATTTCCATGCACAAGTTTTCTACTCATTATGTTTGGCTCTTGCAATTGTATAAATCAACCTTCCTTATGGCTTGCGTCCTTTCCATATCCAAGACCATTCTCCTTGCGGTTTTTTCAATTCTCACTTGGCCAACATATTGTTAGTACTCATGCACATTTTCAACAGTTTATGAAATGATATCAGAATTGTATTTTACCAACAATTCAATCATTTACATCCATTATTCATCTTAAAACATAATTAAACTATTTTGTACATGGATTATCATCACACCAAGATTTTCATAATGCAATCAAACACTACCCATAAATAAAACCAATGTTCCCATACCCATGGCCACATTTACACAATGCATCCTTGCATAGAATCTGGAATACCACATATTTATGTGATGTATTCAACCATGGTGAGTTGGAAGGTATAGCCAACATATCAAAAAATTATTCAAACTCTTCCCCATTTACCTGTATGATCATTTGGATACCTTCCTCTTCCACCCATACACAACACAACGAATATAATTATCTTAGTATTCTCCCATGTCGACAAAGAGGTTGCAGTCCAAACATTAGTTATATAGGGAAAACGATTATGCACTTGGATGGTGCTATAGTCTTTCCATATCCAAACTCAGCATGGCCTCACACATGGTCATTTCTAATGGAATTCATTTCTACAACAAGAGTAGCATCTCCTAATTTAACTTGGTTATGATCTCATAAGAAACGTGACAAAATACACAATTAAATTCTACATAAATGCATTCAAGCATCAATAAAACTTGTATATTCAAGGCCCTCTGCCTTTGCATCAATTTCAACTATTGAAAATCTATCTAAGGGAATTATTACCTCAATCCCCTTCAACATTTATGCATTATAAACAACTCCAAATGTAGACATGCATGGTTGATATTACATTAATTGATGCTACCTAACCAACTGATATTGTTGTGGCAGCTTGCAGGCTACCCCTATTGACCTCTTCCTCAACATCTTACAATCCCCATTTATTTTCACATGGATGGTTATTTATGCAGCGACACCATAAACATATTCATCCATGGTATAAACACTTTTCTTGGATACACAATCCATCATTAGTCTTATTCAAATATCACAACATCGTTAATTCACACACACATCAGTAGACTGCTCTTAGTCTACAAGCATGTCATAAGCATGTTCAAACATGTCCATATGGACAAACACACATCAATATGCATTAAGCATTAAATATTATCATGCCCACTTAATGAGCATGCATTCTATGTTTATCATATGCATCATGCATCACTTATATCATGCACTCCGATGCATATTTATTTCAGCTTATTTATTTATTTCGTTGTTGTTGTAGATGGTTGTCCTTGAATCCTTGTAGATCTTTGCAGCCCTATGCTATATCATTTTTTTCATCTATACACCACTGATAATATAGGAAACTTCCTTGCCTCTACCTTCTACTCAATATTGCTACCATTAATAGTTGTTTTAGCATGTGTATCCTTCCACACATGCATGTTTTGAGAATGTAATCCATGATTCTTGGCATAAATATAAACATGTTTCCCTCTTCCATTATGCACACTAGTGCACATATTTTTCAATTTATATTGTCGAAAACTTGTAGCTCCTTGTTGAAATTATCTTCTTGTTGAACACCCCTATCCAAGCCCAACTTGGTTGACTTGCATTTCCAACCAATCTGTCCACTAGTGCTCTCATCTCATAGCTACTTCCTTTATGTAGAGAATCATGTTCTGCAACCTTGCACTTCCCTCTGCAACTGTTTGATTCTTCAAACAATTGTACATGCTTGAACATATTATGAATAATCCTTAACATGACACTCTTTCTTCAAGTGTCTTTGCTCATCCTTAATACCAAGTCCACACTCTTTCACCTTCTATATAAACCATCCTTCTATATTTCATGTGTATCCACTGCTCATGTGTTATCATAATTTGTGGATGGGATTTCTTACCTAGCATCCACATTTGATATGCACATTTTCCATCTATAAATATTTTATTTATTTATTTATTTTTCCAAATAAAACTTCATTATAGGTCTTCCAAAGTGCTTACTACACCAAGAAGTCTGATCCTTGCAGCGTCCTAAAGAAACCAATGCAATTTTTTGAAGAAATGGCATTGCCTTTTCCTCATACTTGTAGATATCTTTTTCATATTCCACATATATATATAAATCCTTCTACACCTTCAATGTTCCATAAGTAACCCAAAACGTCTAGGAGATTTGCATACAACCACATTTGCTAGCTAAAAACTATAATTTACAATTCTGGAAACATATGCACAATTTTCCCCGTAAGGTCAACAATCATCTTCCTTCTAATTTCTCGTGACTTTAGATATAGTTCAATTAAAAAGTTTGGGTGGATATTTGGATTCTTCTATCCAAGATATTTACAATGATTACTTTCTTTCCCAAATCTAAGCTTTGAGCATAAAGTTATAGTCGTTTGAATTTTGCTAATTTACCCCTTTTTGTACACTTTTCATTCTAGTGCAATTAATCTCAGAAGTAAATAGGTTAGGAACTAGAGAAAAAATTGTATGAGACATAGATAATAATGATGATAGGGAATTCATCGCAACTCTCATATTGTCAATTAGATGTTTGGGTCAAAAACTAAAACAATATGGAAATGACAACTTTGTCCTTTTCACCCCTTTTCCACACTTAGAATTTTTAGCAAAATTGGCTATCTCCCAAACTGTGCACTTTTGAAAAAAAAATTCCCTAAATCAATTTTTTTTGGATTGATGAGTATACAAAATGTACAGTAAATAATTTTTTCCATTTTTCCATCTGGGGACCCTTTTTCTCTGACGAAGATCCCAGAAATCCCCAAAAAGTGGCCAAGAATAGTGGATTATGCCCTATTTTAGCATCCCCATTCCAAACCCCCTAGAATTTATTCAATTCCTTCATGGGTTAATTCCATGTCTTCTTTCTGGACTCTCTCCAAGAATTTTATCTTAATATGTATCTCTTCCAATGACCTTGAACCAAATATTTAAAAACCACTATTTTGCAATTTATGACAAATACAAGTAGAAATGGACAGTGGCCCTCTCTGGCACTTTTTCATATCTCCTCACTATGGATAAAACCCAGAAGTTTCATCTCAATCTGACTTAATAAGATCCAGTTATGTCCAAAATAAGAAAATAGCTCTAAACTTTTTTTTGGAGACTATAGGAAGTCTTGCCTATGTGGAAATATGATGATGTGGTGTTGGCATGGAAATAACATTACTCTCCTAGATTTTATTCTGAGTTCGGTCCAGTTGACAAAATTTGGTTAAATAGCCATCGAGAGATACTCCCCACTCTCGTGCTTCTATTTAACTCTAGTATGGTCCAGTGAATGAGCTTCGACCACTAGCCATTGGGCCATCCTGCACAAAATTCCATCCTTCTTCCATTGACTCCAAGTTGTTCCCCCGAGCCCCTATGCCATCGCTAAACTTATATAATACTTCCATCAAATTCTCCAGTCACTAAGCCACTGACCCATTGGAACATCGAGCAATCGACCACAACACTCTACCATGATCTCCCACACCTCTCACTCTCCTTCAACCACCGGTCTACCAGGACATCGGTCACCCCATGAACTTCTATCCAGATCTCCACCATACGATTCTGATTCGTTCCACCAGACCACCAACCACCAACCCACTCCACACAATATTCCATCCATCTCCCCTCCCTTTGACTCCAGTCCGATCCACTAGGCCACCAACCATTAGGGAGGTCACCACCATGCTTCCTTTTGCTCTTAATTGATTTTCGGTCTGATGAATGAACTCCTCTCGTGGAATCCGAAACTCCACACCATTCTTCCAATGACACATGGTGGTGAGACAACCTATCACAGGGCGACATCTGACATGTATGAAGGGTTATTGGGCTCTAACTGGGCACTGAGGTGGCAACCAAAAATTACTCTATGCACAAGCTCTGTCGGGTTCTGTGGCTCTTTGTGCTTCATGCACAAGTGAAAAATGGGTTAGTTTTGAATATAAATCGTTCTCATGAACTCTTCCTCGCGCATGTGGTATAAATAACACATATCGCAGATCGACGGTCAGGGATCCATGTTGAGGATCGATCGACAGTTGTTGAGCATTATCTTTTGGGAGGCATAACTCCTGATTCTGATGCCCAAATCGCGAAAGAGTGAGCTAGTTGGAAATCCAAGTACATGGAGATTATATTGGACATGGTTTCCATGGCTGGAATAGTAGTGTTGAACCATAAAATTATCCCCTCCAACGTTATCCCATGGCAATTAATTCACTCAATAACTTCTAGTTAAACTTCCATTATGTAACATACCAAGATTAGTAAACCAAAAGTTCCTTTCATTCTGGAAACAAAGTCCCAATCCTTGGTTATGAGGAAAAACCAATGGATCTCTAAGCACAATAGTTGTAGCATTTTCGCATTTGGCTTTGTAAAAGTTTTATATACCTCTCATATTGAAGAGAAAAATATAATTTTAATCTTGAGAACTTATGTCTTGTAGCAGACCCTTTTAAGGCATGATGTTGTAACATATACCTCTGATACCATAATGTAATGTACCCAACACCCATGCTAAGTCCCATCACTATGGAAAATGAATTAGCCTACTAAAAAAGAATTTAAAAATGCCCCATACATATAATAGAAAACCAAGGGGCAACACCCATAAAATGTACAACAAAACAACATGTTGATTTACTCATGCATCTACAACATTTATAAACCATGAATGCAACTGGTAAGCACACATTAAACACACACAACATTCAAATATTCATTTACATAGTGGAATAATCATATTAAAACACAACAAAGAACTTATATGTTATAAATCTAATCCAACTAACTACATACAAATGATGAACCTCCCAGCCATAGGAACTATTGTTCCAAATCTCAACAACATGCCATCCCTGAGTTGAGGCTATGTTTCCACAAGGAGATATGGCCCCCTGGTTGTCCACTCTACACACTCATAAACCCAAACCCAGGCTTTGTTCCTACAATAGTTCCAATCCACCAACTCTCTCTTCCCCACAACCTGCACAAACCAAGGAATGTACCTTGTTTACTGCTCACAACCCCTCAGGTTGTACCATTCATTTATCAAGGCTTCCAGGGCACTCGTTTGGCCAGTAATATCTTAGCTAGTAACTTCAATAACTTTCAATTATTTCAAGAGTGCTCACAATATCCTACACAAGGGTCTTGAGCCATTTCCTCGATAGGAAACAAACTACAGGATTACAACCTGTTTTACAGGCACACAAGCCTCATTTCTAGCATAACACACAACCAAACAATGGTTTCCTTGAAGCGCAACATGGATGGTGCTCTCCCCAACACTCAACTCTTCCTTTGCTGCCCAAAATCTGCATGTCAAAACTGTCCCTTCTCTGCATATGAACTTCCTTCTCTTTCCCTTTCTTGCTTGACTCTCACTCTTCCCAAAGATGATTGTACTTAAACCCCATGCTCCCCAATAACTAAGGGATGTGACTCCTCACACCCACCCTCTTACATGAGTTTAATGATTGGCTTTGGGAACACTCAACAATAAAATAAAATATTTACACAATGATAATAATTTTATGAATGGGGGTTGGATTAATACCCATAAATAAAATCCCCCTTGGACCCCTCTCTCTTGTGGAACTCATATCCCCCCGTCGTTTTCATCCCTCTCGTATCGCAGCCAGTGATTATTACTTTTATTAATCATTTAAATGTTCATAATATAAATTTTTCCCCGGACCATATTAGTCAATATGGGATCTTTCCCCCAAACATTTTGGCTCACCAACTTAATTCACATTTATACTATTACATTGTAAGTGCAGGGATTAAAATTGGGGATGTTACAATTGTTTACATAATGTACATGCTTTAAATAAGGTAGTGGTTGTTGGCCAGAAGTGATTAATAGAAATATGGCAGTGGTTGTTGGCAAAGAGTCTATGAGCATTTGTTACTAAAAGAGGGTATGAGAATTGAAAAGAAGGAAATTTCTTATTATTAAAAGAGGGTACGAAAAAATTTCTTATTATTAAAAGAGGGTATGAGAGTTGACAAAAAGGAAATTTATTATGATGAAATTTATTAGCTAATACAAGGAAATTTCTTAGGAGGAAATTTATTACCTAATACAAAAGTGTCTTTTATGGTTGTAAGATACATGTTCAAATTTTGTTAGGAACTACCACTAATTCAAATAATTATTTGGTTGATTTTGATGAAGACAGAGTTAGATGACATACACAGTTAGAAAATGTGTCATTCAACTAGCGAAGTTTCTTTGGCATAAGAGGTAAGTAATTAGTTTAGGTTCTGAAAATTTTATTATGGATATGACTTAAAGTGAAAATTTAGTGAAATATGAGAGGTTTGAGAAATTAAATTTGGAGAAGAGAAACCTAGAGGTAAAACAATGGATAGATAAAGGTCTATGTATAGTTTGTGGTAGAATTTGGATGTTCTAGTAACAAGCCTTGAGAACAATTACCTTACCCATGGGTTTAAACCTCATGAAACAAGTTAAAAGAAAAATCATCATGTACTGATCACTCTACATGAAAAGTGATGCAGGACCATCCTTGGATTCTAGGCAACCATGCATCAAGTAAAAATATTTTAATTTTGATTGTCAAGTTTTTTTTTGTAGGATCAATGAAAGTGTCATTAGGAAATTTGATACTTATTGATCATCATTAGAGCTCACATGGTGACATCCTATTTGTTTTTGAATTTCAGAACAATTGGGGATATGTTAGGGGTATCCTATTTTGGCATGGATAGGAAAAGTTCCAACCACAACCCAATTCTAAAGGATTCAATCTTACCATTTTCTTTTGTCCTAGGGATATTTTGGAGTTTCCCCAACTCCATATGGGTGATTCCATCCAAGGCTTGATGACATTGGATGTTCCACCTTAGTAACTAGGGCTCATGGAGTTGTAACTAGGGCTCATGGAGTTGTCCTAAACCCCAACTAGGAAATAACCATGAGATCCTTGGGTTCACTTGCTAGGGTAATTACACCCAAGTCCCATTGGTGAATTTTATATATGTGAATGGTCTAAGTTATTTCATTCAATATTAATTTAATATTCTAAATTTTTGATAAGTTATGGGGGCTTATAATGCAACCTTGAGGATTGAGAAGAAGTTGTTGAGGAAGAAACAAAATTTGGGGAGAGGGAAAGGAATTTGGAGAGTACAAATGAAAGAGAAGAAAGAGGAAGGTGAAGCAAGTTACAACATTGTGGAGCAACTTATTGGAAGAATATTTGATGTTGATAGAGGAAAAGGATTAGAAAGAGGAGGAGGTAGAGGAGGAAAATTTGAAGAACTTGTTTCAATTGCAGAGTTCTATCAATTGAAAAGACGGTCTTACAATCTTTAATTCAACCTCACAAGGATAAATCCCCCTGCATTTTTAAAGAGGTAGCACTCCTCTATTTTAAATAACATGCGAGAGTGGAAAATGCATGAGAGAGGACTAGGCATTATTCTTGAAATAAATATTCACATTCAATGAATACTTGGAAATGACTAGGTATATTACAGAAAGTAAATATTTACACTATGTTACAATATTTGTAAACCAAAAGAGTTTACATTATCATAGGACAACATTTCCATCACAATGTTCAATAAAGTAAGACACAATATTCATTAAATGAAAGGAAAGTATAGACCACATATGGCAGATAACTTCAAATGATCATTTCATTAAATGCAATAAATATTTTAATAGACACACATTTGAAATCGCATGCCTAAAATTAAAGTATGATATATCAATAATTTTATGTCCCGAATATTTCTCTAGGAACCTCAAAAAATAATAGTCTTTATAAAATAAACAATAATGTATAGGGTTATAGTAAAAGTAAATTGCATTTTTCCTTCAAAGAGGACTGGGATGGATCTCCCGCAAACCATAAAATGAAGAGAGACCCAAAAGACAAAAGAAAATAGTTATGGGCCAGCCTTAGGTTTCAAAGGTTGTTGGGAACATAAAAGTAAAAATGGCAATTTAATGAAAAAGAAAAATGGTGACGATCTGTAAATGGGAGGCTTATAGCCTATCCGTCTCACCAACAAATAACTCTTTGTATAACAATTATAACCTTATCTCTTTGGATAACGAGAAAATAATCGACCAATTAAGCCACAAGTCGAGTTGGCCCAAATAAATATGGAGTCGGCTACTTGGAAGTCAAGTTGGAAAAAAAATGAGTCAAGTCGAGTCAAAGATAGGTAAAGTCAACCAAGTCGAGCTAGATGAAATTTAGGTCGACCAAAAGAGCTAGACCAACAAAAATAGACTCCAGTTTAAAGATGGGATGATTGGGTCGACTAGGAAGGATAAGCAGTTGAATGAGGAAATAAATTCGACCAAGAAAGAACCCAGTTGGAGATGGGTTGACCTGAGGTTAAAATAAATAATTAAAATGTGAATTTGGTGACCAACCATGAAGGAAAATCCTTTGAAATCGGATTTGGCAATTAGCAACTATGGGAAAATTTTGTAGCGAGAATTTGATAACCAACTACATGTAAAAAATGTTTTGAATTCGACTTGAACTTCCTCGGACAAACAAAAATGTATAGAGGTTGAAGCATTCAAGGACAAAAAAACATGTATGGGGAGAGAAATTGATAGCATGTGAGTTATCAAAAATGTTTATATGCTTCGTGGGTAATTAGAAAACACCCAAACATCCCTAGGTTTATGAGGATACTCCATGCAAGATTTATGGAAAAAAGGAAAAATGCCCCAACAAGTCGAGAATGTGCCTAATGACTCTAAAAACGAAATTAGAAACCCCCAAGTAAATAGCAACGGCTCGGGAAGGATGGTCATCGAATCCCAACTCGAAAATCAATGCATGACTATGGTTACAGATATGTTATTCTGATTGATCGACCCACAGGGAACATATTAATATAAAACGAGCTCAAACCAAACAACAATAAGTCTTGTTTCTAAACCATACATAGTCCACCATTAAATAACAATGCACACCATTTACCATTCATAAACAAATACAACCACAACAATCATCACACATAAACTCATAATTTACCCTAGAAACCGAAATGGGAAAACGAACATTCTTTTAGCTTCGACCAAGCTCTTTATTATTCAACAATGGGAAAGTTATAGGCTCTCTAGTACATCTCTATGATTCTAAATGACATATGGGAAGCCTCTCCACATCATTCATAGCCAAAGAACCCCTTTTTCATTGTGGGGAAACATATTATAGGAGATTGAGTCGACTGAGAGGTTAGCTGGAAGGTCAGGCATCCCCAATGCTTCAACTTCTCTCCAATCTGCTTCTCTTTCTTTTCTTTCTTTGTTTGTTTATTCTCCCACGTGGAAAAGGTCTTGTGAACTTCTCATTATTTCTTTTATAAAATAATAGACTGCCTGACTTTACATACATTACATACAAAAATGGACATCAATCGTGATGGCATGGGCCCCTTCATACCAACAAGTTGATTTCCTTCATCCAAAGCCTTAAACAATGCTTGTGTTGATCATCTTAGAGCTTGTGACAATAGCCAATTTTTCTTGTCGGATTGGATTCAGATCAGGTAAAGGAAAGAACAAGGTGACTACTAGACTTACTGCAATGGAAATTTTGAACTGTCATTTTCTTGTTGAGGCGTCTTTTTCATATTGCTACTATGTTAGAGGTGGCATAACTATTGTAATTGCTTCTTGTTGATCTGTCTTGGTTATCTTTACTAAGGCCTTTGTTAACCATTATTATATATACTCCCTCATTGAAGCAACTGTTAGTTCATGCTTGGTCTTAGTTTCAAATAACTCATCCTCCAGTTCTTTTGTGTAGCGTGTCCTCAATATCATCGTTCTTATTTATATACCGGAAAAGCCACCTTTCAATTTCTTCTTCGTAGAATTCAACTGAGTCACTTAATTCATTAGCCAATGCAAGTTTTAATGCCTCCAATTGTTCTAATAGTTTCTCCTTTTACAAAAGTATTGTATCCATTAGTAAATGTGGGCCATCTAACTCTTTGTTTAGATCAACAAGTTTCAAGAATATGTCACCCCTTTTAATATTCACAGTATCACACTCATACTACAACTCTTTTAGGCATTTGATTCTCTTTAGCTAGAAAGCATTAACATGTTTCATGCAAACCTTGGAGGGAATTTTTTTTTCTCTTCTATGTATCTCACTCAAGATTGAAACCTTTGTTGCAAATGTTCCCACTGCCTCTTTATAAAATCCTTCAACATTTTCTAAGTCTTTTTGGAGATATTCCTTAAAGTGAAAAACCCATGTTGAGAAGCTAGTTGAGCTCTAAGTTAATTCCCAAATCTCAAGGATTAATTCTATCTTCTTGAAACCGTCTCCAACATATTTCCTTACAACCATCAATAAACTAGGTGAACCCTTTAATTTGGAACTGCTTCTTGGGGCGTCTTCAAGAGTAAATGTTGGTTGAATTCTAGTGATAGGTTCAACAAATAATGGTTTTGGAATCAAAGCTTTCTTTGATTCCTTTATTCTTTCCTTTAAAAATAAATTTTATTTTTCAATGTCAAAAATAGATTCCTTCAATGCTTCCATGGTTGCATCATGAAATTGCATGATTTTTGAGGTTGGAACCCCATGAAAATCAATTTATGAATTCCATTTCTCAACAAATTTCTTATTTTTCATATTTCTTTTTTCTATTAACATTTTTTTAGAACTTTTGTGGTAGGATGCATGGTGTAGTGTAACAGACTCTTCTTCAAATATTTATGGCTCTTGGGAAGCCAAATCCTCAACAATCTTGCTAGTTTCCATTAATCTTTGCTTTGACCAGCTGGGTTCTTCTATTACATCATCTAATTCCATGGCTTTGGGACTTTCTTCGATTTTAGGTACATCTTATCCCTCTTTTTAAGTTTCTCTTTTTTCGTTTTACGGAAGTGTGTATAGTATGATAGTTTCCCATTATTTTCTTAGTAGGGTCTTTGTCTCCACCATAATTTAAATTCTTGAAAAAAAAAATTCTTTGTTCTAGACCATTACTTATAGGTTTAGTTTTTGTTGGAGCACTTTTATGGGATATATTCGGTGAATTGGGGTTCTTACTGGTTTTCTCTCTACCCCTATTCCTATAGAACTCATTAGTGCTTGCCAATTCTTCAATGTTGTTCAAGGTTTCTTCAACAGAGGCCTTGGGGATATTCTGGTTATCTCCCCCTCCTTCGAATTGCTTTGACTTACTAAAATATGATGAATATCCTACTAGGGACATGTGTGTAGCAAATGAATCTTTAGGATCAAAACCCTTGATGGCTTGGGATTCTCTCAGATTGATCCAATTGAACAACAAAATCATCTAAATGAGAGATATGTTTGACAACTATCTCCCCAAACCTCCATGACAATGGAATAAATTTTTTCTTCTTTTTCTCATTGAAAAAGTGTGCACAATACTTATACTATCTGGACACCTCAATGACGAAAATTTGATCAAACACATAGAATGGTAACAACAAGGGTTTCTCGTGGAACCTAAACAATCTCAAAAGACTAAATTCCTCCAAAGTTTCAAAAAATACTTTCTTAGGGAGAAAGGATGTGGCCTCTAGTGACAACCTTGATGCAGTAGGACAATGAATCATTTTCTTGAAAACATGCATGAAACCATTTTGGACCACGTAAAAATTATATTGGGATTTATGTCTACCAAGTACCAAACATAAGTTGGTTCCTTTTTTAAATCAACATTTATTTCTCTAGGCAAGTCTTCAAATATGTGACAATAGGAAATAATAAATACCAAATATGAAGTCATGTAAAAAAATGGTTTTTCTGAGGCCACCCAACTGAAACAAAATCTCGTTTGAGATGATTCGGGCCCAATAAACCATGGTGTCTTCATGAATAACATAGTGGAGAATGTGGTGGAGTAATATTATGGCCTTAACATTTGGAATGAAGCGAATCGGGAAGCCATCGCGGCTAGGGTCCAAACCCTAGCTGTCTTTGCTCTGGTTCTTGGACTGCAGAAGCGAGGAGACGGCTGTAGCAGCCGGTTCATCCAGCCGCGGATCGGTGTGAACGCCCCCCCCTGCGTTCTGCACACGTTTTAGAGCAAATCGTTGTGTTGTTTGCTGGTGGTCGGCGCCTCTGCGATCTGGAGGTCGGCGGCCTGCTACGATGGCCCCAAGTCCGGACGCCGAGATGGAAGAAGATCCTATGGAAGCATTCAAAGCGTTAATCCGCTCGGCAGGACTGAAATCCAAGCCCTCCCTCTCGTCTAAGTTCGTTAAGAAGAGGGAAGAGATCCCTTCGCTGGAGATATCTCCAGAGGAGCCTTGCAATCTTGCCCTTCTTCTCACAGAAAATGCCCTCATCGGTAAGTTTACAGGGTTGTGGCCCAGCCCCAAAATGGTGGAGGCATGGATGGATGATCGCTGGAAGTCCCTGATACAAGGAGAAGTCTCTTTGTGCGCAGTAGGCAGGGGTTTCTTTGTCTTCAGCTTCTCAAGGACAGCGGATCGTGATCTAGTCTTCAGATTGGGACCCTATTTCATGGGGGCGAGAGGACTGTTCTTAGCCCCCTGGACTCTTGACTTCAATCCCAGAGCCGAGATCACCGCAGCCCCTGTTTGGGTTAGGCTGCCTCACCTTCCCTTGCACCTCTGGGGGAGAATCTCTCTGGAGGACATCGACAATAAGTTAGGGCGCTTCCTGGACAGTGTGGAGCCGAAAGGGGATCAGTATACCTGCGCTCGAATTTGTGTGGAGGTTAATCTTGAGGAAGGTCTTCCGGAAGCCATTAAGCTCTCCCTGGGGGAATGGCGCCATATCCAAGAGCTGGACTATGAGCAGATTCCTTGTAAGTGCCTCCAATGCCATGCTTATGGTCATTTCGATAAAAGTTGCCCCAAAGCCTCTGAGGTGCCGGGACCAGCCAAAGAAGATGATTTTCAGCCAGTTTCTAACCGACGAAGGCAGCCAAGGCGAAAGGATCCACTACCCCAGGCTCAGAAGGCCACTCACCAAGAAGCGGCAACACTAGAAAATAAAAACAACTTTGATGCGTTGAAGGAAGACGAAGCCCAAGATCCAGAAACAACAACAGTTAAGGGAAATCCTTCGGCAGACGAACGCCTTCTGGATTCCACCCCCCCAGAGTCAGTAGCAGCGAGAGAAGTTCGGGCCACAAATCCGGAGCCCCCTGCCCCTACAGGCCTGGTTGTTTCATCCCCCTCTAGCGGCTCTGGGGAAACTTCTGAAACTGAAGACATTCCAGTTCCGTCTCCACCACTTACTCGAGGGTGAAAGACCAATAAAGCGCGCAGAGAAAAGGAGGCGACCTCCAATATTTTCTTAGGCTCTCAGAAACAGCTGGATCCCTTCCTCAAAGGGAAAATTTCATCCTCCGGGGTTTAATGCTTTGCTTCTGTCTTCTACTGTATTCACAGTTTGTGAGAATTTACTCATGTATGCATTTTTTGTCATTTTCTCGATTTAGCTCAAGAAGCAAACGGGATTGGACTCCCAAGACATTCACAAGAAGGTTGGAAGCACTGTTAGAGGTCACCAACCTTCTTCAGATCTGTAACTTTCTGATTCTGGCTTGCCAGACAGTTGCTTAATACAGCCTAACTGTTTTCGTCAAAAAAAAAGACATAGTGGAGAATGTAAAAAATGTGTTTTGTCATAGAGATCGTGGATTCTAGTCCAAGTGTTTTGGTGAAAAGTTAGGAAAACACTTTATATGGGTATTTCAGAGAACTTACCTTGACCTAAGTGGAATTGATGCCGATTCAGAGGATGGTGAGATAACTTTCGAGAAGCTCTACTCCTCCTCCATGTTCTTCGAGAAAATCATCGGCTTCATCATTCTTAAACAACATAGTGGGGTTTGGAAGCCACAACATTCTCTTGAATACCTAGGGAGGCAAAGAAATTGGTGGCTTCCCTTGTATTTGAATAATTCTTTGTTCTATGTCAAATATATCGGTGCACCAAAGTACCATTTATTTGAAGTTTTCTACCTCAGGTACACACCCAGCCAATGCTACACCTGAACTCTAAAACTTGTTTAACTCCTTCTTTGCAAGGGGAAAATACAAATACCACTTATAGGCCTGTGACCACTAGAACTGGTGGTCTTCACGTCCAAGAGTGTTGAAAGTGTCTCTGCAATACAATTCTTTCCTTTTATCTGACATGTTTTTACACTGTTTTCCTTTTTTATGAATAGGAGGCACTCCTATCGATATAATCTTTTTACAATATGGAATTTTAATAATTTATTTATTTTACCACATATTTCCTTGATTATCAACTATTGAAGGTATTATTTCAAAGTTGCTAGTTTGCACGGTCATATTTTGAATTTATTACAAAGCTTTTACAAAATACACACCACTTAATAACGATATTTAGGTTCACACAAGTGGCGGCTGACGTGGTGGTTGGGAATTAAATTCCATTAAGAATGGTGATGTGATGTCAGGAAACATGAAAAGTGGTTAAATATGGAAGTGCGGGGTGGGGAATGGAAAGTGAAATATGGTGAGTGTGGGATTGTGGGATGCGGGATTGCGAGGTATGGAGAATGAAAAGAGAAGTAAGAGGGACTCTCACATCCACAATGGAAAAATAAACTAAGTATAAGAAAATTTAATTTTGCGGGTTGTGGAAGTGAATGAGTCATTTTGGAGGACGCAGGATTGCAGATTGCAGATCTAAGGAAAAGGCAAATGGAAATGAAGGTTGTCCCACATCCGCATTCAATAAAATTGGCTAAGTATGAAAAAGTTAAGGGGTTCATTGTGCATGACACAAAAATAGAAGGGGTCATTCTGAGTGTTGCGGGTTTGCGGGTTGCGGGACATGAGCATTTGCGGGATGAGGAGTGGATTGGTCTCCCAAAACAAGACTCTCACAACATAGAAAAATGACTAAGTGTTAGGATCGTGAGGTAATAAAAGTGACTAAGTATAGACTTGTGGGTTTTTAGGTTTTCATACCTGTGGACTTGATGGTAGCCTGATCCGCAACCCACATTTTAACATGAAATACGCCTAAGTATAGAATATACAAGGAACATAAGAAGAAAATAATAAGGATAAGGATGGATCTATATATATTAACATTGATCAAGGAATGCCGATCAACAAGTTCATGGACATAGATTCTATGAATATCCTAAATGGTGGAATGCAGGGAAGACATGATAAGCTAGAACAGACATCGTTGAAGTAAAACAAGAGCAACAAAAGTAGAGGTTACTTCAATACATTCAGAGTAGGGAGAGAACTTGATGATAAGGAGAGCGTTATTGCAGCAAGAGAAAGGGGTTTCCAAAGAACCATAATATAAAAGGACCATATTCATATGAAAATGTAAGGTAGGAAGTAAGTGTTGTACCCCGATTGTTGATGGAGGTAGCACACAAATTCTTGTGTCTATTAAAGTTGTCTAAAAATTAAATTTAAATTGTACACCTCATCCATATGCATATAGGGTGTCACGGTTGCAAAAGGGAAATAGGGTCACTATAAGAGAGGAATTGTGACTAATTTAACATTGGAATTTATATCTATAGCAATTTGTGTGATGTCTTACCCATGGTTTCTTGTGATATTTTGTTGGGGAGGATATGGAAATTTGATAGAAAAGTAATAAACAAGTTTGAATAAGGAATACCTCCCAGCTTGAATATGATGGAAGAAGCATCAATTTCATCCTTCACATGAAGAAGAGGAGAAGGTTGGAAGAGTGATGTTGAGTATATTCTTGGAATTTATAAAGCAAGTTGAACAACAAGAGTGTGTGAAGCAGAAGATTGAAGAAAATGAAGAGGATAAATTTGGTGCTATAACAACAATACCTTTAAAAGAGAAGCAAATGGGAGTTTCTCATTCCCATAATGTCTTGGAGTGTTGTTATGATTGCAAGAAATGAAGTTGAGGAGGTGAAACATGTGTCCATCAAGAAGACAACCATAGAGGAAGAAAGGGAGGAAAACAATAGAGTTGTAAGGAGGAAGATTGAAGTTGTAGAGTGAGATGAAGTAATTATGCATTTGGTAGAAGAAATGGTGCATGTGTATTCTAAACAAGTTGGTGATCATTTTATTTAAGTGATCTTGTATGTTGATGATATGTTGCTTATTGAAAATAATAAGGAAACCATCAAGGATGCCAAAGCTCAATTTTCTTCTGAATTTGATATGAAAGATGTTGGTGCTACAAATTTTATTTTGGGCATGGAAATTGAAAGAAAACAAGAAACTATGGTTAAATAAAAGGAAATATGTTGAGGCAATATTACAGAGGTTTAATATCCAAGATTGCAAACCAATTAAGGTTCATATTCATGTAGGTATAAATTTATTTGTAAATCAGTGTCCCACGACATAACAAGAGGTAGAGGACATGTCCCATGTTCCTTATGCAAGTGCTATTGGAAGTCTGATGTATGCTATTACATAAAAAGGAAAACAAGAAACTGTGGTTGAATCAAAGGAAATATGTTGAGGCAATATTACAAAGGTTTAATATGCATGAGTGTAAACCAATTAATGTTCATGTTCTTGTACATGTAAATCTATTTTCAAATTAGTGTCCCAAGGCACAAGAATAGGTAGATGGCATGTTCCATGTTCCATATGCAAATGATATTGGAAGTCTAATGTCTTCTATGGTCTACACTAAACTAGGCGTTGCCCATGCAATGGGAGTTTTAAGCAAGTATATGTCAAAACCAACAAAGGAACATTGGACTATTGTAAATAGGGTATTCAAATATATGTGTGCCACTTAATATTATGCAATCTTACATCAAGGAAGACCTAAACCTCATGGAGAGATAAATATACATTGTTTTGTTGATGTAGACTGGGCAAAAGATGTTGACTACATAAAATCTACAAATGATTATTTTTTTAACATATTTGGTGGAGAAATTAGTTGGATGAGCATGAGGGAGGTTGTAGTTGCATTGTCAACTATAGAAGTTGAGTACATGGCAACCACTCATGAAGAAAGGAGAATGTATGGTTACAAATATTGTTTTTAGGTATTGGTTTTGTTTCAAAAGTAGTGAAGATAGGTTATGATAGATTAGTGCATTTTTTATGGAAAAGAACCCTGTTTATCATTCCAAGACAAAGAATATTGATGTGTAGCACCATTTTGTTAGAGACATGGTTGAACACAATAAAGTGTTGTTGGAGAAGGTTGACACCTTAAAGAATGTTGCAAGTTCATTGACAAAGTTTGTCAATATTGAGAATTTCTCTTAGCGTAGACAATCAATGGGCATAACTACCTTTAGCAACTGATTATATGAATGCCTTGCATCCAACCCCTATTTTGCAAAGAATACAACAAGTGGAAGAATGTTGGACATGTTCACCCCCCATCTAGGGGGGTGGAGCCCCCAAAAGAGAATTTTGGGTCCATTTTTGGTTTGTTTTGTGCTTTTTCAACTAATGAATTTAGTGCACTGTAAAACTAATTCTGGTTAAGGAATCAGGGTTGTACTCTAATCTAGGTTAATGAGTTAAGGTTTTTGATGCCACACAATGCTTAAATATTGTATTTTGAATGGTGAAGTTAATATAATGACTCTCTTTAGAGGTGTAACTCTTAGTTAGGCTATTTTTCTCAATTAAAAGTTTTTAGATTAAATCTTTATGTACTATGTATTTGTGCCATTATTATTCTTATATTTTAAATTCTATTAGTATTTCTTTTCTTACATAAATTTATCAAACTATTCATAAATTATATATCCTTTAAAGTTGAGTAAAATTATCAATCAAAGAAAATGAGGAACTTATGTTCTATTTTACTAAGCTTTGGACTTAAATTGGTATTGCAACTATGTCCCAACTCAACCACAAAACTACTATAACGCAATAAATTAATAAAAGTACATTGTGGTTGGTATCATATCTTCTATTTGTTAATAGAAATTTTATTTTAGATAAATTATTCCCTATTTTGTTTGAACATTTAATAACTTTACTTTTCTTATTTTCCCACATTAAATACTTTAGATACAGGTTTTTAAAAGAATAAGTTAGAAATTAAATTCTTTTCATTTAATTTTTAATGTTAATTAATATTTTATTACCGAAGAGATTACTTAATATTTTATTACTGAAGAAATTACATCGTTAGAGGTTAGAATTTGTGTTTATCACCCTACTTAATGTACTTATATGGATCATAAAGACTTTTCCTTAATAAAAGAATTAAATATACAATTGAATTTTCCTTAATAAAAGAATAAAATATACAGTTTTATGGGAAAAATGAACTTTGCATATTAATTAATATTATTTGTATATTACTGAAAGATGTGGAACATGAGATTTTACTTAGGAGTTTATGATGTGACGAGTAGCGAGTTAAAGGTAAACACTAAAGACCCACTTAGCCAATAATGTATGACAAGCGTCTCATACTTAGCTTCTTCAAAAGAACAACATGAAAAATTATCACTCACAAGAATAACGTGACACCTCACTTTCACTTTATGACATTAAATACTCAAACTTTTTCTTCTAAAAGTTTGGTGACCCATTTCTTTTGAACATGTGAAACTCATGCAAATGAATGAAGAGAGAACTTGTGTTGAGGTCAAACCCCATATTCATGATATTGCACATCAACCTACTTGGAAATGGAGTAAGTGGCAAGGATATGTATGTTGTGGGTTTTTTATATGTTTAGACAAAAAACTTGTTGTGATTGTACTTTGAGGACATTTCCTTCTAGATAGTAGGTTAGTAATGTGGAGGATTTCAATTTTTAGTGAGGACAAAATATTTATTAGAGAATAGTTTATAAAGTGTCAATTATTGTTTTAGTGTTATCTCTGGCTAATTTATTGATTTGTTATGATTCTTATTATATTTAGTAAGTATGTTGCTTCTGGTTTTAGTTGTGTTATTTGTCTTTATATCAATATTAGTGTTTAGTCGAGAGGATTTATGTGCTAGTTGCTAGAAGTTTCTGTGTAAAAGCCCATAATTTTAAGATAAATTCTTATTACTCTTTTGTCACATCATAATCCCCAAAGTCCAAGTTAGAAGTGCCATTTGATATTTGAATACGACTAACAACTATGGTTAGATGATAAAACCTTTGTTGGTAGTCATTTCTCATTCTCTCTTCATTTTAAAATGAGCATATCTCTCTATGCATGAACTCATACATCCATTTCAGGTTTTGGAAGTAGTTTTTAAGAATGAGATTTTGTTCATGACTTGTGTTTGCTAGTTAAGTTTCCATAATGATGATAATGTGGGAAATTGTGCTTAAAAAATAGTAAATTTTGAGTTTAATATACATGGAAATTTAATGGGTATGCCACTATGTGAGTTAATAACACAAAGGAGTTAATAAATATTAGAAACTCCACTAAGTGAATGAACGAGTACTCAAATGAGTCATTTCAAAGCGAGATTTGAACACCATGACCTTTGTGGGGGATCATATTACAAATGATTCATTGGTGCGTGAAAACATTGTTTTCTAAAAAGAAATCAATTGTTGGACAACTTCGTTACCTATAAAGTTTTATAATGTTGGATGAAATATATTTGTGGATAAAGGTAAAAAAAACTTATTGCTAGAAAAAATCTATCAATCAATAAAATTAAAGGATGTTCGACAACATAGGTATTCCAATAGAGGACAAACACCTTCAGTAACCACTCACACAACCAACTCAAAGATCAACACACCGATTTTTTACATGGTAAAACCCCTACGAGGAAACATCCACGACCCCAGCCAACGCGACCACTTGGAGCAGTTTATTAATGCAAAAGAAAAAGATTACAAAGAGATTTTACAAGAGAGTTTCTCACAATCGATCATCGGAAAATGACCCCCCATGATCTTTAAATAGAGATCATGGACCAATCGGGTGTTAAGCCACGGATCAATGGTCACTAAGATCGAGGAGAATATGAACCATCGGATCACTCTATGTTGGGAACATATTGTGACTGTTGGATTTCCTAACTACAAATGCATATTAATGCATACTAAATAAACACACTAAGAAACACACTTTTACCTAATGACACATTAGACCAAGTAGAGTTTAACTAACTCCTAAGTGTCTAAATATCCTAACATCCCCCCTTAAGAACAACTTGGGATAGGATTGAAGGATATACAATAGTGACAAAATAGGAGAAGGAAGGAGGTATTAGAGAGACTATCCCCCCTTAATGACAACTTCATAAACTCCTAACATAGATCAAAGTTTGGAAAACTTCGCTTCTATAAGAGAATTTGTGAAAATGTCTACAACTTGATCTTCTATAGGGAAAAAGAGCACTTCAATAACTTGATCATGAATGAGCTTTTTGATGAAGTGCATGTGTAGCTCGATGTGCTTGCTACGCTGATGTTGAACTGGGTCTTTGGCGAGCTTGATGGCACTTTGATTGTCACACCAAAGGCTGGTCGGATGTTGTTGCTGAAATCCAAACTCTGAAAGGATCTGTCAAAGCCACAAGGCTTCCTCACTTGCATTTACCGTTGCTCAGTACTCTGCTTCTGCTGAAGAAAGTGCAATAGCATGTTGTTTCTTATAGGCCCAACTGACAGGCCCTTAACCAAGGCTGAAAACATAACCTATAGTAGACTTCCAATCATCAGGGTCATCGACCCAATCTAAATCAGTGAAACCAACCAATAAAGGAGTCCCCCCTGAACTGTAATGTATCCCAAACTAAACTATACCATGGACATAGCGAAGTATCCTTTTAGTTGTTTTCCAATGGCTTTCATGGGGTGTTTGCATATACCGGGAAACAAGTCCAATAACAAAGGAAAGATCATGATGGGTACGAGTCAAGTATAAGAAGCTACCAACTAACTGATGGTACAAGGTGGCATCAACTTTGGGAGAAGTATAGGTGGCAGTAAGCTTGAATCCAGACTGGAAGGGAGAAGGGGATGGTTTACAATAAACCATGTGAAAGCGACAAAGAATGTCACAAGCATACTTAGACTAGGAAAGAAAAATTTCTTCATTGGTTTGCAAAACTTGGAGGCCAAGGAAATAGTGCAAAAAACCTAAGTCTATCATTTCAAATTTATTCTTAAGGCTGGTTTTCACATGGTTTAAAATTTTTGAGTCGCTGCCAGTAAGGATAAGGTCATCAAAATAAAGGACAAGGATTATGATATGGCTTCCTACTTTCTTGGTATAGACATTAGGATCAGAATAGAATCTAGAGAATCAGGTGTCAATAAGAAAGTTGTCCATTTTGGCATACCAAGCTCGAGGAGCTTGCTTAAGACCATAAAGAGATTTCTTAAGGAGATAAACAAGGCTAGACTCATTTTGGACATAGACAGGAGGTTGTTCCATGTATATTTCTTCTTGCAAATCTATGTGCAAGAAGACAGCTTTAACATCCATCTGATGGACCTCCCATTTATGTGAGGCAACAAGGGAAAGAACAAGGTAGATGGAATTCATTTTGGCTACAACGAAAAAGGTTTGATTATAGTCAATTGCTTCAACTTGGGAAAATCCTTTGGAAACTAAGCGAGTTGTGTGTCTTTCAACACTTCCATCTGATGCATACTTAGTTCTGTAGACCCATTTACATCTGACAAGTTTTCTTCCTTTTGAAAGAGGTACAAGATCCCAAGTATTGTTGGCCATTAAAGAACAATACTCTTCATTCATTGTTGTATCCCAATCTGGATGACCTGAAGCTTCTGCAAATGTCTCTGAATCATGAGTCTATGAAACTTGAGCCAAAAGTGAAGAGGCTCATTGGAACTGTGAATGTGTCCGACGCTGATATGAAGGATC
>SNQJ01S0066485.1:43542-55297 GCA_010110895.2 Picea sitchensis
GATCCTTCATATCAGCGTCGGACACATTCACAGTTCCAATGAGCCTCTTCACTTTTGGCTCAAGTTTCATAGACTCATGATTCAGAGACATTTGCAGAAGCTTCAGGTCATCCAGATTGGGATACAACAATGAATGAAGAGTATTGTTCTTTAATGGCCAACAATACTTGGGATCTTGTACCTCTTTCAAAAGGAAGAAAACTTGTCAGATGTAAATGGGTCTACAGAACTAAGTATGCATCAGATGGAAGTGTTGAAAGACACACAACTCGCTTAGTTTCCAAAGGATTTTCCCAAGTTGAAGCAATTGACTATAATCAAACCTTTTTCGTTGTAGCCAAAATGAATTCCATCTACCTTGTTCTTTCCCTTGTTGCCTCACATAAATGGGAGGTCCATCAGATGGATGTTAAAGCTGTCTTCTTGCACATAGATTTGCAAGAAGAAATATACATGGAACAACCTCCTGTCTATGTCCAAAATGAGTCTAGCCTTGTTTATCTCCTTAAGAAATCTCTTTATGGTCTTAAGCAAGCTCCTCGAGCTTGGTATGCCAAAATGGACAACTTTCTTATTGACACCTGATTCTCTAGATTCTATTCTGATCCTAATGTCTATACCAAGAAAGTAGGAAGCCATATCATAATCCTTGTCCTTTATTTTGATGACCTTATCCTTACTGGCAGCGACTCAAAAATTTTAAACCATGTGAAAACCAGCCTTAAGAATAAATTTGAAATGATAGACTTAGGTTTTTTGCACTATTTCCTTGGCCTCCAAGTTTTGCAAACCAATGAAGAAATTTTTCTTTCCTAGTCTAAGTATGCTTGTGACATTCTTTGTCGCTTTCACATGGTTTATTGTAAACCATCCCCTTCTCCCTTCCAGTCTGGATTCAAGCTTACTGCCACCTATACTTCTCCCAAAGTTGATGCCACCTTGTACCATCAGTTAGTTGGTAGCTTCTTATACTTGACTCGTACCCATCATGATCTTTCCTTTGTTATTGGACTTGTTTCCCGGTATATGCAAACACCCCATGAAAGCCATTGGAAAACAACTAAAAGGATACTTCGCTATGTCCATGGTATAGTTTAGTTTGGGATACATTACAGTTCAGGGGGGACTCCTTTATTGGTTGGTTTCACTGATTTAGATTGGGTCGATGACCCTGATGATTGGAAGTCTACTATAGGTTATGTTTTCAGCCTTGGTTAAGGGCCTGTCAGTTGGGCCTATAAGAAACAACATGCTATTGCACTTTCTTCAGCAGAAGCAGAGTACTGAGCAACGGTAAATGCAAGTGAGGAAGCCTTGTGGCTTTGACAGATCCTTTCAGAGTTTGGATTTCAGCAACAACATCCGACCAGCCTTTGGTGTGACAATCAAAGTGCCATCAAGCTCGCCAAAGACCCAGTTCAACATCAGCGTAGCAAGCACATCGAGCTACACATGCACTTCATCAAAAAGCTCATTCATGATCAAGTTATTGAAGTGCTCTTTTTCCCTATAGAAGATCAAGTTGTAGACATTTTCACAAATTCTCTTATAGAAGCGAAGTTTTCCAAACTTTGATCTATGTTAGGAGTTTATGAAGTTGTCATTAAGGGGGGATAGTCTCTCTAATACCTCCTTCCTTCTCCTATTTTGTCACTATTGTATATCCTTCAATCCTATCCCAAGTTGTTCTTAAGGGGGGATGTTAGGATATTTAGACACTTAGGAGTTAGTTAAACTCTACTTGGTCTAATGTGTCATTAGGTAAAAGTGTGTTTCTTAGTGTGTTTATTTAGTATGCATTAATATGCATTTGTAGTTAGGAAATCCAACAGTCACAATATGTTCCCAACATAGAGTGATCCGATGGTTCATATTCTCCTCGATCTTAGTGACCATTGATCCGTGGCTTAACACCCGATTGGTCCATGATCTCTATTTAAAGATCATGGGGGGTCATTTTCCGATGATCGATTGTGAGAAACTCTCTTGTAAAATCTCTTTGTAATCTTTTTCTTTTGCATTAATAAACTGCTCCAAGTGGTCGCGTTGGCTGGGGTCGTGGATGTTTCCTCGTAGGGGTTTTACCATGTAAAAAATCGGTGTGTTGATCTTTGAGTTGGTTGTGTGAGTGGTTACTGAAGGTGTTTGTCCTCTATTGGAATACCTATGTTGTCGAACATCCTTTAATTTTATTGATTGATAGATTTTTTCTAGCAATAAGTTTTTTTTACCTTTATCCACAAATATATTTCATCCAACATTATAAAACTTTATAGGTAACGAAGTTGTCCAACAATTGATTTCTTTTTAGAAAACAATGTTTTCACGCACCAATGAATCATTTGTAATATGATCCCCCACAAAGGTCATGGTGTTCAAATCTCGCTTTGAAATGACTCATTTGAGTACTCGTTCATTCACTTAGTGGAGTTTCTAATATTTATTAACTCCTTTGTGTTATTAACTCACATAGTGGCATACCCATTAAATTTCCATGTATATTAAACTCAAAATTTACTATTTTTTAAGCACAATTTCCCACATTATCATCATTATGGAAACTTAACTAGCAAACACAAGTCATGAACAAAATCTCATTCTTAAAAACTACTTCCAAAACCTGAAATGGATGTATGAGTTCATGCATAGAGAGATATGCTCATTTTAAAATGAAGAGAGAATGAGAAATGACTACCAACAAAGGTTTTATCATCTAACCATAGTTGTTAGTCGTATTCAAATATCAAATGGCACTTCTAACTTGGACTTTGGGGATTATGATGTGACAAAAGAGTAATAAGAATTTATCTTAAAATTATGGGCTTTTACACAGAAACTTCTAGCAACTAGCACATAAATCCTCTCGACTAAACACTAATATTGATATAAAGACAAATAACACAACTAAAACCAGAAGCAACATACTTACTAAATATAATAAGAATCATAACAAATCAATAAATTAGCCAGAGATAACACTAAAACAATAATTGACACTTTATAAACTATTCTCTAATAAATATTTTGTCCTCACTAAAAATTGAAATCCTCCACATTACTAACCTACTATCTAGAAGGAAATGTCCTCAAAGTACAATCACAACAAGTTTTTTGTCTAAACATATAAAAAACCCACAACATACATATCCTTGCCACTTACTCCATTTCCAAGTAGGTTGATGTGCAATATCATGAATATGGGGTTTGACCTCAACACAAGTTCTCTCTTCATTCATTTGCATGAGTTTCACATGTTCAAAAGAAATGGGTCACCAAACTTTTAGAAGAAAAAGTTTGAGTATTTAATGTCATAAAGTGAAAGTGAGGTGTCACGTTATTCTTGTGAGTGATAATTTTTCATGTTGTTCTTTTGAAGAAGCTAAGTATGAGACGCTTGTCATACATTATTGGCTAAGTGGGTCTTTAGTGTTTACCTTTAACTCGCTACTCGTCACATCATAAACTCCTAAGTAAAATCTCATGTTCCACATCTTTCAGTAATATACAAATAATATTAATTAATATGCAAAGTTCATTTTTCCCATAAAACTGTATATTTTATTCTTTTATTAAGGAAAATTCAATTGTATATTTAATTCTTTTATTAAGGAAAAGTCTTTATGATCCATATAAGTACATTAAGTAGGGTGATAAACACAAATTCTAACCTCTAACGATGTAATTTCTTCAGTAATAAAATATTAAGTAATCTCTTCGGTAATAAAATATTAATTAACATTAAAAATTAAATGAAAAGAATTTAATTTCTAACTTATTCTTTTAAAAACCTGTATCTAAAGTATTTAATGTGGGAAAATAAGAAAAGTAAAGTTATTAAATGTTCAAACAAAATAGGGAATAATTTATCTAAAATAAAATTTCTATTAACAAATAGAAGATATGATACCAACCACAATGTACTTTTATTAATTTATTGCGTTATAGTAGTTTTGTGGTTGAGTTGGGACATAGTTGCAATACCAATTTAAGTCCAAAGCTTAGTAAAATAGAACATAAGTTCCTCATTTTCTTTGATTGATAATTTTACTCAACTTTAAAGGATATATAATTTATGAATAGTTTGATAAATTTATGTAAGAAAAGAAATACTAATAGAATTTAAAATATAAGAATAATAATGGCACAAATACATAGTATACAAAGATTTAATCTAAAAACTTTTAATTGAGAAAAATAGCCTAAGTAAGAGTTACACCTCTCTTTAGAGTCATTATATTAACTTCACCATTCAAAATACAATATTTAGGCATTGTGTGGCATCAAAAACCCTAACTCATTAACCTGGATTAGAGTACAACCCTGATTCCTTAACCAAAATTAGTTTTACAGTGTGCTAAAAATCATTAGTTGAAAAAGCACAAAACAAACCAAAAATGGACCCAAAATTCTCTTTTGGGGGCTCCACCCCCCTAGATGGGGGTTGATCATCACCTCCGACCCCCTTTGCATTAGGATGACAATAAGTATGCGTGCATTCAACACATGTCCAACATTCTCCCACTTGTTGTATTCTTTGCAAAATTGGGGTTGGACGCAAGGCATTCATAGAATCATTTGCTAAAGGTAGTTATGCCCATTGATTGTCTATGCCAAGAGAAATTCTCAATATTGACAGACTTTGTTAATGAGCTTGCAACATTCTTTAAGGTATCAACCTTCTCCAACAACTCTTTATTGTGTTCAACCATGTCTCTAACAAAATGGTGCTACACATCAATATTCTTTGTCTTGGAATGATAAGCAGGGTTCTTTTCCATAAAAATTGCACTAATCTATCATAACCTATCTTCACTACTTTTGAAAGAAAACCAATACCTAAAAACAATATTTGTAACCATACATTCTCCTTTCTTCATGAGTGGTCGCCATGTACTCAACTTCTATAGATGACAATGCAACTACAACCTCCCTCTTGCTCATCCAACTAATTTCTCCACCAAATATGTTAAAAAAATAATCACTTGTAGATTTTATGTAGTCAACATATTTTCCCCAGTCTACATCAACAAAACACTGTATATTTATCTCTCCATGAGGTTTAGGTCTTCCTTGATAGAATATTGCATAATATTAAGTGGCACACATATATTTGAATACCCTATTTACAATTGTCCAATGTTCCTTGTTGGTTTTGACATATACTTGCTTAAAAGTCCCATTGCATGGGCAACACCTAGTTTAGTGTAGACCATAGAAGACATTAGACTTCCAATATCATTTGCATATGGAACATGGGAAATGTCCTCTACCTCTTCTTGTACCTTGGGACACTGATTTGAAAATAGATTTACATGTACAGGAACAAGAACATTAATTGGTTTACAATCAAGCATATTAAACCTTTGTAATATTGCCTCAACATATTTCCTTTGATTCAACCATAGTTTCTTGTTTTCTTGTTTATGTAATAGCATACATCATACTTCCAATAACACTTGCATAAGGAACATGGGACATGTCCTCTACCTCTTGTTATGTCCTGGGACATTGATTTACAAATAAATTTATACCTACATGAATATGAACCTTAATTGGTTTGCAATCCTAGATATTAAACCTCTGTAATATTGTCTCAACATATTTCCTTTTATTTAACCATAGTTTCTTGTTTTCTTTCAATTTCCATGCCCAAAATAAAATTTGCAGCACCAACATCTTTCATATCGAATTCAGAAGAAAATTGAGCTTTGGCATCCTTCATGGTTTTCTTATCATTTCCAATAAGCAACATATCATCAACATACAAGATCACTTAAACAAAATGATCACCAACTTGTTTAGAATACACATGCACCATTTCTTCTACCAAATGTATAAGTACTTCATCTCACTCCACAACTTCAATCTTCCTCCTTACAACTCTATTGTTTTCCTCCCTTCCTTCCTCTATGGTTGTCTTCTTGATGGACACATGTTTCAACTCCTGAACTTCATTTCTTGCAATCATAACAACACTCCAAGACATTATGGGAATGATAAACTCCCATTTCCTTCTCTTTTAAAGGTATTGTTGTTATAGCACAAATTTTCTCCCCTTCATTTTCTTCAATCTTCTACTTCACACACTCTTGTTGTTAAGCTTCCTTTATAGATTCCAAGAATACACTCAATATCACTCTTCCAACCTTCTCTTCTTCTTCATGTGAAGGATGCAATTGATGCTTCTTGCCATCATATTCAAGCTGGGAGGTATTCCTTATTCAAACTTGTTTATTACTTTTCTATCAAATTTCCATGGCCTCCCCAACAAAATATCACAAGAAACCATGGGTAAGAAATCACACAAATTGCTATAGATATAACTTCCAATTTTAAATTAGTCACAATTCCTCTCTTATAGTGACCCTATGCCCCTTTTGCAACCATGATACCCTATATGCATATGGATGAGGTTGACACTTAAAAAAATTTTTTTAGACAATTTTAATAGACACAAGAATTTGTGTGCTACCTCCATCAACAATCGAGGTACAACACTTACTTCCTACCTTACATTTTCATATGAATATGGTCCTTGTATATTATGGTTCTTTGGAAACCCCTTTCTCTTGCTGCAATAACACTCTCCTTATCATCAAGTTCTCTCCCTGCTCTGAATGTATTGAAGTAACCTCTATTTGTGTTGCTCTTGTTTTACTTCAACGATTTGTGTTCTAGCTTATCATGTCTTCCCTGCGTTCCACCATTTAGGATATTCATAGAATCTATGCCCATGAACTTGTTGATCTGCATTCCTTGATCAATGTTAATATATATAAATCCATCCTTATGCTTATTATTTTCTTCTTATGTTCCTTGTATATTCTATACTTAGGTGTATTTCATGTTAAAATGTGGGTTGTAGATCAGGCTACCATCAAGTCCGCGGGTCTGAAAACCTGAAAACCCACAAGTCTATACTTAGTCACTTTTATTACCTCACAATCCTAACACTTAGTCATTTTTCTATGTTGTGAGAGTCTCATTGTGGGAGACCAATCCACTCCTCATCCTGCAAATGCTCATGTCCCGCAAACCCGCAGCACTCAGAATGACCCCTTCTATTTTTTTGTCATGCACAATGAACCCCTTAACTTTTTCATAATTAGCCAATTTTATTGAATGCAGATGCGGGACAACCTTCATTTCCATTCTCCCTTTCCTTAGATCTGCAATCCCGCTTCCTCTAAAATGACTCATTCACTTCCACAACCCACAAAATAAAATTTTCTTATACTTTGTTTATTTTACCATTGTGGATGCGGGAGTCCCTCTTACTTCTCTTTCCATTCTCCATACCTTGCAATCCCACATCCCACAATCCCACACTCATCATATTTCACTTTCCATTCCCCACCCCGCACTTCCATACTTAACCATTTTTCATGTTTCCTGACATCACATCGCCATTCTCAATGGAATTTAATTCCCAACCACCACATCAACCGCCACTTGTGTGAACCTAAATACCGTTATTAAGTGGTGCGGATTTCGTAAAAGCTTTGTAATAAATTCAAAATATGACCATGCAAAATAGCAACTTTGAAATAATACCTTCAATAGTTGATAATCAAGGAAATATGTGGTAAAATAAATAAATTATTAAAATTCCATATTGTAAAAATATTATATCAATAGGAGTGCCATCTATTCATAAAAAAGGAAATCAGTGTAAAAACATGTCAGATAAAAGAAAATAATTGCATTGTAGAGACACATTCAACACTCTTGGACGTGAAGACCACCAGTTCTAGTGGTCACATGCCTATAAGTGGTATTTGGATTTTCCCCCTGCAAAGAAGGAGTTAAACAAGGTTTAGAGTTCATGCGTAGCATTGGCTGGGTGTGTACCTGAGGTAGAAAACTTCAAATAAATGGTACTTTGGTGCATCGATTGATCCGGATTTATGTAGGAACACAATGAAATACAGAAATACACATAAACATAGAGATGCAGCGGAAATAAGACTTCATTTCATTAATAACAAATGACTGAAATATGCTTACAGACATAATGGAAATAAACTAGCTAGGGCGCTGGTAGCTGATCTCTGAGAAGAGATGTGGCCGCTATTCACATCCGTGAGAAGATGATCACAATGAGGCTCTGAAGGCCCTTTTTACAATAAACGGAAATGCCAAAAGTCCTAGACATCCAAAAACCTAACCCTGGGAGATGAAGCGCCAAAAGTCATGTGGGCCCCGTTTGGGTAAGTTGGTACATCAACTTCCCGGGGTCGTAACTTTTGCATACGATCTTCGTTTTAGGTGTATGATAGCCCATTGGAAAGATCNATTTATGTAGGAACACAATGAAATACAGAAATACACATAAACATAGAGATGCAGCGGAAATAAGACTTCATTTCATTAATAACAAATGACTGAAATATGCTTACAGACATAATGGAAATAAACTAGCTAGGGCGCTGGTAGCTGATCTCTGAGAAGAGATGTGGCCGCTATTCACATCCGTGAGAAGATGATCACAATGAGGCTCTGAAGGCCCTTTTTACAATAAACGGAAATGCCAAAAGTCCTAGACATCCAAAAACCTAACCCTGGGAGATGAAGCGCCAAAAGTCATGTGGGCCCCGTTTGGGTAAGTTGGTACATCAACTTCCCGGGGTCGTAACTTTTGCATACGATCTTCGTTTTAGGTGTATGATAGCCCATTGGAAAGATCCCGAACCTGAGTCAATGACCATCCTTCCCGAACCGTTTCTATTTACTTGGGGGTTTATAATTTCGTTTTTAGATTCGTTAGGCACATTCTCAACTTGTTGGCACATTTTTCCTTTTTTCCATAAATCTTGCGTGGAGTATCCTCATAAACCTAGGGATGTATGGGTGTTTTCTAGTTACCCATGAACCATATAAACATTTTGAAAACTCAAATGCTATCGATTTCTCTCCCCATACATTTTTTTTGGTCCGTGAATGCTTCAACCTCTATACATTTTTATTTGTCTGGGGATGTTCAAGTCGACTTCAAAACGTTTTTTACATGTAGTTGGTTATCAAATTCTCCCTGCAAATTTTTCCCACGGTTGCTAATTGTCAAATCCGATTTTCAAAGGCTTTTCCTTCATTGTTGGTCACCAAATTCACATTTTAATTATTTATTTTAACCTCAGCTCGACCCATCTCCAATTGGGTTCTTTCTTGGTCGAATTTCTTTCCTCATTCAATTTCTTATCCTTCCTAGTCGACCCAATCCTCCCATCTTTCAACTTGAGTCTATTTTTGTCGGTCTAGCTCTTTTGGTTGACATGAATTTCATATAGTTTGACTTGGTTGACTTTCCCTGTCTCTGACTCGACTTGACTCATATTTTTTCCAACTTGACTTCCAAGTAGCCAACTCCATATTTATTTGGGCCAACTCGACTTGTGGCTTAATTGGTCGAGTATTTCCCATTATCCAAAGAGATAAGGTTATAATTGTTTTACAAAGAGTTTCGTGTTGGTGAGATAGATAGGCTATAAGCCTCCCATTTACAGATCGTCACCATTTTTCTTTTTCATTCAATTGCCATTTTTCCTTTTATGTTCCCAACAACCTATGAAACCTAAGGCTGACCCATAACTATTTTCTTTTGTCTTTTGGGTCTCTCTTCATTTTATGGTCTACGGGAGCCCCATCCTAGTCCTCTTTGAAGGAAAAATGAAATTTACTTTTACTATAACCCTATATATTATTGTTTATTTTATAAAGACTCTATTATTTTTTGAGGTTCCTAGAGAAATACTCAGGACATAACATTATTGATATATCATACTTTAATTTTAAGCATGTGATTTCAAATGTGTGTCTATTAAAATATTTATTGCATTTAATGGAATGATCATTTAAAGTTATTTTCCATATGTGGTCCAAACTTTCCTTTCATTTAATGAATATTGTGTCTTACTTTAATGAACATTGTGATGGAAATGTCATCCTATGATAATGTACACTCTTTTGGTTTACAAATCTTGTAACATAGTGTAAATATTTACTTTTTGTAATATACCTGGTCATTCTCAAGTATTCGTTGAATGTGAATATTTATTTCAAGAATAATGCCTAGTCCTCTCTCAGGCATTTTCCACTCTCACATGTTATTTAAAATAGAGGAATGCCACCTCTTTAAAAATGCAGGGGGATTTATCCTCGTGCGATAAAATTAAAGATCGTAAGACAATCTTTTCAATCGATAGAACTCTGCAATTGAAACAAGTTCTTCAAATTTTCCTCCTCTACCTCCTCCTCTTGCTAATCCTTTTCCTCTATAAACATCAAATATTCTTCCAATAAGTTGCTCCACAATGTTATAACTTGCTTCACCTTCCTCTTTCTTCTCTTTCATTTGTACTCTCCAAATTCCCTTCCCTCTCCCCAAATTTTGTTGCTTTCTCAACAAATTCTCCTCAATCCTCAAGGTTGCATTATAAGCCCCTACAAATTATAAAAAATTTAGAATATTAAATTCATATTGATTGAAATAACTTAGACCATTCACATACATAAAATTCACCAATGGGACTTGGGTGTAATTACCCTAGCAAGTGCATCCAAGGATCTCATGGTTATTTCCTAGTTCGGGTTTAGGACAACTCCATGAGCCCTAGTTACAACTCCATGAGCCCTAGTTACTAAGGTGGAACCTCCAGTGTCATAAAGACTTGGATGGAATCACCCATATGGATTTGGGGAAACTCCAAAATATCCCTAGGACAAAAGAAAATGGTAAGATTGAATCCTTTAGAATTGGGTTGTGGTTGCAAATTTCCCATCCATGCCAAACTAGGATACCCCTAACATATCCCCAATTTTTCTGAAATTCAAAAACAAATAGGATGTCACCATGTGAGCTCTAATGATGATCAATAAGTATACAATTTCCTAATGACACTTTCATTGATCCTACAAACACAAACTTGAAAATCAAAATTAAAATATTTTTACTTGATGCAGGATTGCCCAGAATCCAAGGATGGTCATGCATCACTCGTCATTTAGAGTGATCATTACATGATGATTTTTCTCTTAACTTGTTTCATGAGGTTGAAACCCATGGGTAAGGTAATTTTTCTCAAGGCTTGTTACCAGAACATCCAAATGCTACCACAAACTATACAAAGACATTTATCTATCCATTGTTTTACCTCTAGGTTTCTCTTCCCCAAATTTAATTTCTCAAACCTCTCATATTTCACTAAATTTTCACTTTAAGTCATATCCATAATAAATTTTTCATAACCTAAACTAATTACGTACCTCTTATGCCAAAGAAACTTCGCTAGTTGAATGACACATTTTGTAACTGTGTATGTCATCTAACTCTGTCTTCATCAAACTCAACCAAGTAATTATTTGAATTAGTGGTATTTCCTAACAAAATTTGAACATGTATCTTACAACCATAAAAGACACTTTTGTATTAGGTTATAAATGTCCTCCTAAGAAATTTACTTGTATTAGCTAATAAATTTCATCATAATAAATTTCCTTTTTGTCAACTCTCATACCCTCTTTTAATAATAAGAAATTTCCTTCTTTTCAATTCTCATACCCTCTTTTAGTAACAAATGCTCATGGAATCTTTGCCAACAACCATTGCCATATTTCTATTAATCACTTCTGACCAACAACCACTAACTTATTTAAAGCATGTACATTATGTAAACAATTGTAACATCCCCAATTTTAATCCCTGGACTTATAATGTAATTGTATAAATGTGAATTAAGCTGGTGAGCCAGAATGTTTG
>SNQJ01S0066485.1:55429-66622 GCA_010110895.2 Picea sitchensis
AAAAAATGGGGGATATGAGTTCCACAAGAGAGAGGGGTCCAAGGGGGATTTTGTTTATGGGTATTAATCCAACCCCCATTCCTGAAATTATTATCATTGTGTAAATATTTTATTTTGTTGTGGAGTGTTCCCAAAGCCAATCATTAAACTCATGTAGGAGGGTGGGTGTGAGGAGTCACATCCCTTAGTTATTGGGGAGCATGGGGTTGAAGTACAATCATCTTTGGGAAGAGTGAGAGTCAAGCAAGCAAGGGAAAGAGAAGGAAATTCATATGCAGAGAAGGGACAATTTTGACATGCATATTTTGGGAAGCAAAGGAAGAGTTGAGTGTTGGGGAGAGCACCATCCATGTTTTTCTTGAAGGCAACCATTGTTTGGTTGTGTGTTATGATATAAATGAGGCTTGTGTGCCTGTAAAATAGGTTGTAATCCTGTAGTGTGTTTCCTGTCAAGGAAATGGCTCAAGACCCTTGTGTAGGATATTGTGAGCATTCTTGAAATAGTTGAGAGTTCTTGAAGTCCCTAGCTAAGATATTATTGGCCAAATGAGTGCCCTAGAATCCTTGATAAATGAATGGTACAGCCTGAGGGGTCGTGAGTAGTAAATGAGGTACATTCCTTGGTTTGTGCAGGTTGTGGGGAAGAGAGAGTTGGTGGATTGGAACTGTTGTAGCAACAAAGCCTGGGTTTGGGTTGTTGAGTGTGTAGAGTGGACAACCAAGGGGCCATATCTCCTTGTGGAAACATAGCCTCAAATCATGGATGGCATGTTGTTGAGATTTGGAACAATAGTGCCTATGACTGGGAGGTTCATCCTTTGTATGTAGTTAGTTGGATTAGATTTATAACAGATAAGTTCTTTGTTGTGTTTTAATATGATTATTCCACTATGTAAATGAATATCTGAATGTTGTGTGTGTTTATTGTGTGCTTACCAGTTGCATTCATGCTTTATAAATGTTGTTGTTGCATGAGTAAATCAACATGTTGTTTTGTTGTACATTCTATGGGTGTCGCCCCTTGGTTTTCTATTATATGTATGGGGCATTTTAAAATTCTTTTTTAGTAGGCTAAGTCATTTTCCATAGTGATGGGACTTAGCATGGGTGTTGGGTACATTACATTATGGTATCAGAGCTATAGGTTACAACATCATGCCTTCAAAGGGTTTGCTACAAGACATAAGTTCTCAAGAGTAAAATTATATTTTCTCTCTTCAGTATGAGAGGTATATAAAACTTTTACAAAGCCAAATGCGAAAATGCTACAACTATTGTGCTTAGAGATCCATTGGTTTTTCCTCATAACCAAGGATTGGGACTGAGTTTCCAGAATGAAAGGAACTTTTGGTTTACTAATCTTGGTATGTTACATAATGGAAGTTTAACTAGAATTTCTTGAGTGAATTAATTTCCATGGGATAACGTTGGAGGGGATATTTTTATGGTTCAAAACTACTATTCCAGCCATGGAAACCATGTCCAAGATAATATCCATGTCCTTGGATTTCCAACGATCTCACTCTTTCGCGATTTGGGCATCAGAATCAGGATTTATGTCTCCTAAAAGATAATTCTCAACAACTGTCGATCGAGCCTCAACATGGATCCCTGACCGTTGATCTGCGATATGTGTTATTTATATCACATGCACATGGAAGAGTTCACGAGAACGATTTATATTCAAAACTGATCCATTTGTCACTTGTGCATGAAGCACAAAGAGCCACAGAACCCGACAAAGATTTTTCATAGAGTAATTTTTGGTTGCCACCTCAGTGCCTAGTTAGAGCCCAGTAATCCTCCATACGTGTCAGATGTCCCCATGTGGTAGGTTGTCTCACCACCATGTGTCATTGGAAGAATGGTGCGGAGGTTCATATTCCACGGGAGGATTTCATTCATCGGACTAGAAATCACTTAGGAGCAAAAGGAAGCATGGTGGTGACCTCCCCAATGGTTGGTGGCCCGGTGGACTAGATTGGAGTCAAAGGGAGGGGAGCTGGATGGAATATTGTGTGGGGTGGGTTGGTGGTTGGTGGTCTGGTGGACCGAATAAGAATTGTATGGTGGAGATCCAGATAGAAGTGCATGGGGTGACCAATGTCCTGGTGGACTGATGGTCGAAGGAGAGTCAGAGGTGTGGGAGATCAAGGCAGAGTGCGGTGGTCGATTGCTCAATGTTCCAATGGGTCAGTGTCTTAGTGATTGGAGAATTGGATGGAAGTATTATATAAGTTTAGTGATGGCATGGGGGCTCGGTGGACCGGCCTGGAGTCAATGGAAGAAGAATGGAGTTTTGCGCAGGATGCCCCAATGGCTAGTGGTCGAAGCTCGTTCACTGGACCAAACTAGAGTTAAATAGAAGCACGAGAGTGGGGAGTATCTCTCGGTGGCTAGTTAACCAAAGTATGTCAACTAGACTGAACTTAGAATAAAATCCAGGAGAATAACGCTAGTTCCATGCCAACACCACGTCAACATATTTCCACATAGGCAAGCCTTCCTATAGTCTCCAAAAAAAGAAGCCTAGAGCTATTTTCTTATTTTGGACATAACTAGATCTTATTAAGTCAGATTGAGATGAAAAATCTGGGTTTTATCCACAATGAGGAGATCTGCAAAAGTGCCAAAGAGGGCCACTATCCATTTCTACTTGTATATGTCATAAATTGCAAAATAACGGTTTTTAAATATTTGGGTCAAGATCATTGGCAGAGATCCAGATTAAGATGAAATTCTTGGAGAGAGTCCATAAAGAATACATGGAAATAACCCATGAAGGAATTGAATAAATTCTAGGGGGTTTGGAATGGGGATGCTAAAATAGGGCATAATCCACTATTCTTGGCCACTTTTTGGGGATTTATGGGATCTTCATCCGAGAAAAAGGGTCCCCAGATGGAAAAATGGAAAAATTTATTTACTGTACATTTTTTATACTCATCAATCCAAACAAATTTGATTTAGATAAAAAAATTTCAAAAGTGCACAGTTTGGGAGATAGCCAATTTTGCTAAAAATTCTAAGTGTGGAAAAAGGGGTGAAAAAGGACAAAGTTGTCATTTCTAGATTGTTTTAGTTTTTGACCCAAACATCTGATTGACAATATGAGAGTTGCGATGAATTCCTTTTCATCATTATTATCTATGTCTCATACAAAATTTTCTCTATTTCCTAACCTATTCACTTCTGAGATTAATTGCACTAGAATGAAAAGTGTACAAAAGGGGTAAATTAGCAAAATTCAAACGACTATAACTTTCTGCTCAAAGATTAGATTTGGGAAAGAAACTAGTCATTGGAAATCTCTTGGATAGAAGAATCCAAATATCCACCCAGACTTTTGAATTGAACTATATCTAAAGTCACGAGAAATTAGAAGGAAGATGATTGTTAACCTTAAGGGGAAAATTGTGCATATGTTTCCAGAATTGTAAATTATAGTTTTTAGCTAACAAATGTGGTTGTATGAAAATGTCCTAGATGTTTTGGGTTACTTATGGAACATTGAAGGTTTAGAAGGATTTCTATATATATGTGGAATATGCAAAAGAAATCTACAAGTATGAGGAAAATGCAATGACATTTCTTCAAAAATGTGCATTGGTTTCTTTAGGAAGCTGCAAGGATCATAATTCTTGGTGCAGTAAGCAGTTTGGAAGAGCTATAATGAAGTTTTATTTGTAAAAATAAATAAATAAATAAAATGTTTATAGGTGGAAAATGTGCATATCAAATGTGGATGCTAGGTAAGAAATCCCATCCACAATTTATGATAATGCATGAGCAGTGGATACACATGAAAGCTAGAATGATGGCTTATATAGAAGGTGAAAGAGTGTGGACTTGGTATTAAGGATGACCAAAGACACTTGAAGAAAGAGTGTCATGTCAAGGATTATTCATAATATGGTCAAGCATGTAAAATTGTTTGAAGAATCAAAGAGTTGCAAAGGGAAGTGCAAGGTTACATAACATGATTCTCTACATAAAGGAAGTAGCTATGAGATGGTAGCACTAGTGGAAAGATTGGTTGGAAATGCAAGTCAACCAAGTTGGGCTTGGACATGGGTTCTCAACAAGAAGATAAGGTCCACAAGGAGCTACACGTTTTTGACAATATAAATTGAAAAATATGTGCACTAGTGTGCATAATGGAATACATAAACATGTTTATATTTATGCCAAGAATCATGGATTCCATTCTCAAAACATGCATGTGTGGAAGGATACACATGCTAAAACAACTATTAATGGTAGCAATATTGAGCATAAGGTATAGGCAAGGAAGTTGCCTATATTATCAGTGGTGTTTAGATGAGAAAAATGATATTGCATAGGGTTGCAAAGATCTACAAGGATTCAAGGACAATCATCTACAACAACAACAAAATAAATAAATAAGATGAAATAAATATGCATCAGAGTGCATGATATAAGTGATGCATGATGCATATGATAAACATAGAATGCATGCACATGAAGTGGGCATGATAATATTTAATGCTTAATTCATATTGATGTGTGTTTGTCCATATGGACATGTTTGAACATGCTTATGGCATGCTTGTAGACTAAGAGAAGTATATTGATATGTGTGTGTGTGTGTGAATTAACAATGTTGTGATATTTGAATAATACTAATGATGGATTGTGTATCCAAGAAAATTGTTTATACCATGAATGAATATGTTGATGGTGTCGCTGCATGAACAACCATCCATGTGAAAATAAATGAGGATTGTAAGAGGTTGAGGAAGAGGTCAATAGGGGTAGCTTGCAAGCTGCCACAACAATATCAACTGGTTAGGTAGCATCAATTGATGTAATATCAGCCATGCATGTATGCATTTGGAGTTGTTTGTAATGCATAAATGTTGAAGGGGATTGAGGTAATAATTCCCTTAGATAGATTTTCAATAGTTGAAATTGATGCAAAGGAAGAGGGCCTTGAATATACAAGTTTTATTGATTCTTGAATGCATTTATGTAGAATTTAATTGTGTATTTTGTCACATTTCTTATGAGATCATAACCAAGTTAAATTAGGAGATGTTACTCTTGTTGTAGCAATGAATTCCATTAGAGATGACCATGTGTGAGGCCATGTTGAGTTTGGATATGGAAAGTCTATAGCACCATCCATGTGCATAATGGTTTTCCCTATATAACTAATGTTTGGACTGCAACCTCTTTGTCGACATGGGAGAAGACTAAGAGAATTATATTCCTAGTGTTACGTATGGGTGGAAGAGGAAGGTATCCAAATGATCATACAGGTAAATGGGGAAGAGTTTGAATAATGTGTTGAGATGTTGGCTATACCTTCCAACTCACCATGGTTGAATACATCACATAGATATGTGGTATTCCAGATTTGATGCAAGCATGCATTGTGTAAATGTGGCCATGGGTATGTGAACATTGGTTTTATTTATGGGTAGTGTTTGATTGCATTATGAAAATATTGGTGTGTTGATAATCCATGTACACGAATAATAGTTTCATTATGTTTTAAGATGAATAATGGATGGAAATGATTGAATTGTTGGTAAAATACAATTCCGATATCATTTCATAAATTCTTGAAAATGTGCATGAGTACTAACAATATGTTGGCCAAGTGAGAATTGAAAAAACCACAAGGATAATGGTCTTGGATATGGAAAGGACGCAAGCCATAAGGAAGGCTTATTTCTACAATTGCAAGAGCCAAACATAATGAGTAGAAAACTTGTGCATGGAAATTTTATTTTCTTGTGTAAAACATATTTGAGAAAAATTATAATTGCAAATTGTTATGACATGCTAACAATCGTTTGGCTGCATGGAAATTGAGAAAATTGCAAGAAGAATGGTCTTGGACATGGAATATATGTAAGCAAATGAAGAAGAACGGTGCATACAACTATAGAGAGCCAAACATAATGAGAAGAAATATCATGCTTGGGAAATTTTATTTTCCTGTATAAAACATTTTTAAAAATTTATAATTTAAAATTGCTAACAATTTGTTTGGCTGCATTAAAGTTGAGAAAATGTAGGGAGAATGGTCTCGGATATGGAATGGATGTAAGACCATAAATAAGAGCGATTCCTACTGTTGCACGAGCCAAACATAATGAGCATAAAATTCATGCTTCAGAAATTTTGTTTTCCTATATAAAACATATTTGAAAATTATAATTGAAAATGTTATGTTGATGTATCATATTGACTACATGCATATGATGTAGATGGGATGATTTCCACGAGTTATGGATTGCTAGTGGAATTCTACCAGCAAGTTGGCATTCATTTGCATAAGAAAACCTTGGAAAATGATGAATCACTCGAGGAACTGTATAACCGTGAAAGGGATTCATGAGCCGAGAGGGTGAGACGTACAACATGAAGAAGCAAGTTGTTAGGCTTGTAGAAGAAGCAAGTTGTCGGGATTGCAGAAGAACTAGGTTGTCAGGCATGGAGAGTGAAATATTGTGTGAGTTGCACTACAAAAACAATGTTGTTATTGGTTATTCCTGGTATTTATTCCTAACAACGAGTTCCCTTGAGTTCACAATAGTGATATTCTCGATCACCTGTGATCGAAAGACCTTGATAAACAAATGGTGCAGCCCGATGGACTGAAATCAATGAAGGGGGAACATTCCTTGGGTCATCCCTGATAAAATAATGGTACAACTCGATGGACTAGGAGTAATGAAGGAGGTGCATTCCTTGGGTTAGGTAGGTTGGTGGAAGAGAGCTGGTGGAAATAGGGAGTGTTGTAGGAGAACACCAGTGGTTTATGTGTCTATGGTTTTCGGCAAGAGAGCCTTTTTGGGACGAAGTGCCTATGTATTTATATTTTAGGTTGGATTTCATGTGTGATATTAGGTTGAAGATCATATATGTTGATTAATGGCATGGGAGATGAAATTGTAAAATGAATGTACACCTGGTGGTGTTATGCATTGAGGACAGTGCAAAAATAAGGGGGAGGGGAATTTAACATCCTTAGTTTTAATCCCCACCATTATAATGTAATTGTATAAATGTGAATTAGGTTGGTGAGACAAAATGTTGGGGAAAAGAGCCCATATTGATTAATATGGTCGGTGGGCAAATTGTATATTATGAACATTGAAATGATTAATTAAAAGTAATCATCGTTGGATGTGATACAAGAGGGGTGAAAATGGCGGGGAGATATGATTTCCACAAGAGAGAGAGGTCCAAGGGGGATTTTATTTATGGTTATTAATCTAACCCACATTCCTGAAATTATTATCATTGTGTAAACCTTTTATTTTTTTGTTGAGTGTTCCTAAAACCAATCATTAAACACATGTAAGAGGGTGGGTGTGAGGAGTCACATCCCTTAGTTATTGGAGAGAATGGGGACAAAGTACAATCATCTTTGGGAAGAGTGAGAGTGAAGCAAGCAAGGGAAAGAAAGAAATTCGTATGCATAGAAGGGACAATTTTGACATGCATATTTTGGGAAGCAAAGGAAGAGTTGAGTGATGGGAAGAGCACCAACCATGTTGTACTTTAAGGAAACCATTGTTTGATTGTGTTTTATGCTAGAAATGAGCCTCGTGCAACTGTAAAACAACTTGTAATCCTATATTTCATTTCCTATTGAGGAAATGACTCAAGAATTGTGTGTAGGATGTTGTGAGCACTCCTGAAGCAACTGAGAGTTACTGAAGTCCCTAACTAAGATATTCCTAGCCAACCGAGTGCACTGGAAGCCCTAATAAATGAATGGTACAACCTGAGGGACTATGAGCAATGAAGGGAGTACATTCCTTGGGTTGTGCAGGTTGTGGGGATCAAAGAGCTAGTGGATTGGAACTGTTGTAGGAGGAGAGCCTAGGTTTGGGTTGCTAAGTGTGGGGAGTGGATAGTCAGGGGGCCAGATCTCCTTGTGGACTCATAGCCTCATCTTGGGGGTGGTCTGTTTTTTATATTTGGAACAATAATGTCTATGGCTGGGAGGTTCATCCTTTGTATGCATGGAGTTGGATTACATTTATAACAAATAAGTTCTATGTTGTGTTTTAATATTATTATTCCACTATGTAAATGAATATTTGAATGTTATGTGTGTTTATTGTATGCTCTATGGTTACATTCATGGTTTATAAATGTTGTAGGTGCATGAGTAAATCAATATGTTGTTTTTTTGTAAATTTTATGGGTTTGTTTCCCCTTGGTTTTATGTTATATGTATGGGGTGTTTTTAAATTCGTTTTTAATAGGCTAAGTCGTTTTCCATAGTGACGTGACTCAGCATAGGTACTGGGTTTGTTACAACAGCAAGATATCTTAAGTTAATTAAGGAAATAGTACATTAATGGGTTTGACATCTATCTTTTAATATCATGTTCTCTCAACCTTTTAGTCATTTGGGACTTATGAACTAAGATACAATTTTGAACAATTTGTTTTTGTAGATAATTTTTCAAATGAACGTTGAGTTGAATATTGTTTTCAATAAAAATAACATCACCTAAAACTAGCATACTCCCTAAATAGGTGAATGGGAATGTCGAAGTAATTTGAGAATTTTTCTATTAATGTTTTTAATTGTTAGCATAAATGTATTGTGATTAAGATGATCGTATATCTCACTAGGCACCACCGAACAATCTCCTTTGATTTGGGTGATAATGTCATATTTCCTCCCTTGAAGTTATGTGGTTTAATGCTTTGGGGAGAAGCAAGCAAAGATGACTTGCTAGAAGGTGTTGATCAATAAAGTGAAGAACACACCTTTAAGATTATCGGATAAGGACACTTACTTCATTAAAAAGGACTTGAAAAAAAAACAAATTATACTAATTATATGAGAGATTCCAACTATAAAACCAATATCCTTTGTTGTTTCATTGACTTTAGGAAAGATTTTGACATTGTGCCTAGGACCAACCTTTGGAATAGGTTAGAAGAGCTAAAAGTTCCCCCTGGTATTAGAACTACTACGATAAGGTTGTATGAGAATGTTATTTCCAAGTTTAGGAGCACTGTGGGTTGGTCAAAAGAAATTAGCCACAATATAGGAGTCAAGAAAGGTTTTCCCCTATCCCCTATCCCCTATCCCCTATCCCCTACCCTTTTTGGAATTTACATTGACAAGTTAGAATATTGTTTGTAAGTCGCAGGTTGTGTTGGAACAACTCTTGCTAGTGTAGTAATCATCCTTCTTCTCTATGCCGATGATATTGTTCTTATGGCAAGGAATCCCTATGACCTTAGTAAACAACTTAGAATACTCAAGGACTTCTTCTCTAGTACATGTATGATTGTGAACACTGACAAAACGAAGGTTATGATCATTAAATCCAACAAGATCACCTACGATAATTGTTTATATGACAATAATATCTTGGAGGAAGTGTCTTTGTACAAGTATCTTGGAATTGATATTCATTACAAGCTCAATTGGAACTATAGCATTAAGAAAAGGATAAATGGAGGGTGGAAAGTTTATCATGGGATTGAAAATAATTGTAAATTAGCAGACCTTTGTCTATGGGATAAGAAAAAGTTCCTCTTTGAGACTCTTGTCACTCTTGTTGTCTTGTATGGATGTGAAGTTTGGGGATGTAATATCTCTCGATAATCCTAGAGAAATATAGAGCAAATCCAAAAAAAGTATATAGCTTATAATCTCAAAATTAAGGGAAACACACCCTATCATATCCTTCTCATTGAAGCGAGCCTTTCCCCCATTGAGAGCATATCTATGATTAATTAATTAATTTACAAGAACAATATTAACAACATGGATAACAAGAGGCTCCCCAAAATTGCTTCAGAATCTAGACAAAAGTACCAACGACTCAAGCGAGGATGGCATAATGATGCCAAGTCTTGGCTAAATCATTGGGGAATAAAAGAAAAAGTTATTCTACGGAATATCAATGATATCAAAAATATTGTACAAGCAAGATTTAAGGAGAATCTATGGTGCGATAAATAATTAGAGGATAAAATAAAATAAAGATATTATAGGGAGATGGTTAACCCTAACCTTGAAGATCAAAAGTGTATCTCTTTTTTTACTAGCATAAAGAAGAGAATGAATATTGCTAAAATAAGAACTAATTCTCATGAACTGCATAGTGAAATCGGGTGTTGGACAATCCCCAAAACACCATGGAAAGAAATAATTTGTCACTTTTGTGACACCAAGAGGGTTGAAGATGAAAAACACTTTCTCATAGAATGCCCTACATATACCCAAATTAGATCCCAATTTCCAAATATTTGTCATAGTATCGACCTTCCTAACCTTCTAAGTTGTCAAAACTTTAGTGATCTTCAAACACTTCTCTTAATGCTTTTCAAGCATCGTAATAACATTTTAAAGAAATCCAAGTAATATATTTCTTTTCTTAAGGTCCGATAGACCAATTTTGGTCTCAATGGACATTAACCACCATCACCACCACCATCATAATCATATATATATATAAAGGACTTGAAAAAAACAAATTACACTAAGTATATGAGAGATTGAGACACACACATATTTCACAAAAATTAGGCAATAACGGGGACGAGAGATTTGAGAAACCAATCCAAAAGGAATTCAGGTTGTATATTTAATTTTTACAAACTACACCTATGACACCATTCTTGAATATGATCTTTGATATGGTGGATGTGGTTTGTCGAAAATTGGTGAGAATTTCCAATCCAAGATCATGACTTATGACCACTAAAAGAATGTGAGGAAGCCATTGACAATGGACGCAACGGTGGTATGAGTACTAGAAGTTTGGTTAATGTACCATTTGGCGGCATCCCCTATGAGGGTTCTTTGGAACAACCTTAATCGAATCATGTCATCGACGATGTTGGTGGATGGGCACCAAAGGTTGTATTTGTCTCAAAACTTACATTCTTTTAAAACCAATAATTAACAAACATTTGAGTATTGCACATTTCTTGACAATACATTTTGTCTCTTTGACACAAACATTGTTACATCTTTATTATTGTTTTGATGAAAACTAATTGTGATTATTAGATAGAAATTGATTTTGATTAATAATAATGAAAATGTTTTATTATTAAAAAGTATAACTTTATGTTTTGATTATATAACATAGATTAATTTTAATTATTAATAATTAAAATGACAAAAATTTTTGGGGTGAAGAATCAAAGACTTCTTTACTCATTTTAGTAAAT
>SNQJ01S0066485.1:69148-85191 GCA_010110895.2 Picea sitchensis
AAAGCTGAGTCTGCGTCGGACCATTTCCTAAGGTGGAGAGTTTCCAAGATGTTGCATTGGCACTGATGCCAGCATTGTTGCCACAGGAAAGAGGTGTTTCTGAAAATTCTTATATTTCTTTATTTCCACGTTTGCAAAAGGATAAAGCCATGTAGAAGTTGATAGATTCAGTTGAGGTAGGGAGAATGGAAATCCTGATCTCTCCATTTCATAATGGTTGCGATGACGCTGTCTCTGAGGCGGTCTGAGGTGCGCATGATGAGCGCTGCTTGATCCCAGATTTGAGCTGTGTAAGGGCACGTGTTGAGGAGATGGTTCAAGGTTTCCTCTGCCTCTCCACAGAGTGTGCATATGGATGGTCCCACAAAACCCCTCTTCCAGAGATTGTCCTAGGTGAGAATGCTTGAGTGTGAGACCAGCCAAAGGAAAAGAGTGATTTTCGGCCAATGCTTAAGATTCCAAATTTTTTCCCAAACTTTCGAAACTGGGGGGGGGTCTGACTTAGCCTTAATTTGATAGGCTTCCTGCGTGATGAAGGAGCCCTGTGGCTTGTATCCCCACCGAAGAATATCTTCACAAGAAATTATGGGAATTTTTCGTTTAGTCAGCTCTTCTTGCAGGGGTGCCAGATCGACATGCAAATCAAGGTTAATGCGCTCCCTATCCAAGTACCAATAGCGCCAGGTGCCCTCCATGGGATTGTTCTACCAGTAGTCCGCTACTGTTGTCAGGCCTATCTGAGTAGCTTGGGTGCATATGTCACGGGCCCAGTCCTCCGCGGTCAGGGCTGGCCACTGTTGTCAGGAATCTTGCCAGAACAGAGTCGTTTCTCCATTCCNNTCCAAATTAAGGAGCCCGGGTTATCCCCATTCCATCGGATTAGGTTCTTCTCTGCCATGTTGGGGGCATATTTCTTCCTCCATAGTTTAGCCCAAAGATCTTTGGGGTTTTTTAACCAGCGCCACCAAATTTTGGCACTGAGAACCTTGTTCATTATAGAGGGATCTCTCAAACCCAGTCCTCCTTGTTCCTTGGGCCTACAGAGTTTTTCCCATCTGACTAGTGTTATCTTCTTCTCTTTATTGAGGCCTTGCCAAATGAAGTTTCTCTGTAAGCTTTTGATGGTAGTGAGGATGAACTTTGGGGCGACCAGCGCTGAGAAAGCATAGATCGGGAGAGATTGAAGAACGACTTTGAGCATAATGAGATGGTTGGGTAGGTTTAAGGCTCTAAAGGTCCACGAGGAGAGACGTTTGGAGAAAGAAGACAGAAGGTGTTCCCAGGAGGAATTCTGGAGGGTGTTGTCAATCAGGGGAATGCCGAGATATTTGGATGGAAGGGAGCTTCTATTGAAACCAAGGATATCCGAAATGCGGCGCTGGATCTGAGGAGGCGTGTTAAAAAAGAAGATTTGGGATTTATCCTTGCTGCATTCAAGACCTGAGGCATCAGAGAAGGTTTGGAGAACCTCCTGGAGAGAGTTGGATTCTCATACAGTAGGGCTGCCCATTAAGAGAGTGTCATCCACAAATTGGTTATGCGAGATAGGGGGAGAGATGTCGTGCAGGGGTAAACCTGTCAGAAGGTTGTTTTCTAAAGCAACATGGATGGAGCGACTGAGTCCTTCGGCCATGATAATGAAGAGGAAGGGAGACAGGGGATCCCCTTGTCTAATCCCTCTTGAAGGGGAGAAGGGTCTCGAGGGTACACCATTGATGAGAAGAGAAAAGAAAGCTGAGGAGGTTAAATTTAAAATCCAAGTTACCCACTTTTTATTGAAACCAAAAGCTAAAAGCATTGCTCGCATATAGTCCCAGCTTAGCTTATCAAAGGCTTTAGATAGGTCCAGTTTGAGGAGCATACCTGGGGTCTTGGTTTTCTGCAAGGAGTGAATTACTTCATGAGCCAAAATGATGCTATCCAGGATTTGCCTGCCCTCGACATATCCCGATTGCTCTGGGGATATGATTGTTGGTAAGATCGGCTTGAGTCTCCGGGCTATTACTTTTGTAAGGAGTTTGTAGATGACCTTGCAAAGAGCTATAAGCCTATATTGCTTGGGCCAATGCGCCTGCCCCTCTTTGGGAACTAAGGTGAGAAAAGTGGCATTGAGAGCCCGGAGGACCTTTCCTGTGACTCTAGAATCTTCCAGAATTTCCCAGACCTCTGTCCTGATCATCGGCCAACAATAGTGGAAGAAGTCGCTGGTCAAGCCATCAGGGTCAGGAGCCTTGCACTTAGGGGTGTCCTGGAGCACTTGATCTACTTCCTCGATGGTGAAGGGTCGGAGGAGAGCTGTGTTTTGCTCCTGGGTTACAAGGGAGGGCACATGCCTTGTAACCTTATTGATTGATTCATGTCTGTCTGGGATGGGATCAGTGAGAAGGTCTTGAAAATACTCGATCAAGTTTGTTTCCAGTTCAACATGGGAGTGAAGGGTTTCCCCTTCATCCGAGATGAGATGCGTGATCTTATTAGATTGCCTTCTCTAGATAGCATTTCGGTGAAAGAACTTGGTGTTGCGTTCCCCTTCCTTGAGCCATTGAATACGCGACTTCTGTTTCCACAATATCTCTTCCTGTCTTTTCCTATCTTCAATCTGTTGATTCACTCTGAGTTCCTGGGCTTTTATCTCCTCTGTTAGTCCTTGCTCTCTGATCTGACGCTGAATCTCATCCATTTGCTCTGAAAGCTGTTTTTGGGAGTCGAAGATGCTGCCGAAAGTGTGCTTATTCCAGATTTTAAGTGTTTTCTTAAGATTCTTCAGCTTTTGCTGGAACCTATACATTTTGGATCCCTGGGGGATCTCTGTCTTCCTCCACCAATCTTGGATGTTTGCTTGGAAATCTGGGTGATCTAGCCAGAACTGTTCAAATCGGAAGGGTTTCTTTCCAGGAGTGGTTGGGACCTCCAACCATAGTTGTATGGGCCAGTGATCCGAGCCAGGGAGATTCAAGATTGTGGATTCCATTGCGGTACCATCCATCATGAGAGATTCCAATATGAGGAAGCGGTCTAGTTTGCAAGCTATTTGATGCATTCCCGTTCTTCTGTTGGACCAAGTGTGAATGTCATTTTTGGCCTCCAAATCAATTAGCCGAAGATCCTCTATTAGACTGTTGAAGTCGCAGGAGTCTCGATCCAGTCGTCTTGATCCTCCTTTTTTTTTCTTCCGGCTGCGGATGATGTTAAAATCACCTACCACAATCCATCTGTTGTACTGTGTGAGGTTGGACAAATAACTCAGGCTCCTGAGGAAAGCTTGTTTGTCCCTTTGAGTGGCCGGGCCATAGACGCTGGTTAGATGTCTAGGCTTGTTTGAGCCAATGAGCCTATAATCTGTTGTGATAGACCATCTGGTAGTGCGAAAGTTTTCCATCAGTACAACGTTGGTGTTCCAGAGGATAGCCAATCCTCCAGCCGTTCTTGTGGCATCAATTGAGACCGCTCCCCCTTGCTGCCAGCAATAGGGAAGTAGTCGATCAAAGTCCTCTGAGGTACATTTTGTTTCCTGTAACAATATAACGTCTGGTGTTTCCACTAGGATCAGTTCTCGTAGCATTTTTTTCTTGCTACGTCCGTTAAGGCCTCTGATATTCCAAGATATGATCTTCATAATGACGGGGGTGGGGAGAGGAGGGAAGCTATCCGAGATCAGGTGGATCTGCCCTGAGTTTACCATGAAGTTTCCTATTTCCTGTATGAGCTTGTTTGTGGATTTCCTTCCCCGTTTCTTTTCGTCTTTTTGAGCTTTACTTGGGTTTTTTGTCTGACTGCCCTGGATTCCCAGGGCTTTGCTGGCTCGGGTTGAGGACCCTACAGAAGAGTTGAGGAATACTTTGTGCACTTTCCTCAGTTGATCCCTGGGTATGGTGTAAATTTTTTGATGCCTATAGGCATGCTCAAGGTGATCCAGATCCACCCCAGCTAGGTCCTGCTCCTCCAGCTCCATTTCCTTGTCCCCATCTTCTATCTCCTGCAATTCTGGTTGATCCCGAGCCGAGACCAGGGGGGGAAGGTCCGATTCCTTACTCTTTGGGGGTCGTTCAACACCTTGGCCCACGGACTGGGGAACATTGTGCGGGGGTGGTACATTCATGTTTGCTGGGGTTATAGGGTTTTTTGGTTGATCTTGTAAAATTGAAAACTTATTACTGGTGGAAGGATCTTTACTTACCTGGGCTGATGGCTTTCTTCCTCCCTGTCACCTTCTTCCTGTTGGTTGCACGAAGCCTTCCTTGTCTTTTCCGCTTTCTGGGTTCCCTTCCTTATGAGTTATATTGAGAGGGCATTCCCTGAAGAGATGCCCATGTTTGTGGAATTTCCTGCAACGGAAGGGAATGTGTTCATAGTCGATGGTTTGAGACCAGTCCTCGTCATGATATTCCAGCGTGATTGAACCCGGGAGTGGCTTAGCTATGTTCAAATATACACAGATTCGTGCATATGACGTGTAGCGCCTCTGCTTGGTGGCTTCGAAGGACTTAACATAGATGCCAATGGTATTGCCTATGCCTGCTAGGACCTCTTCCAGCCAGAATTCCTGGGGAAGAGAGTACAGTCTGATCCATACCGGTGCATGGGCGAAGTATTCCTTTTCGGGGCTGAACTTTTCCGTCCAGAATCTCAAGAAGAGTCCGACCGAGTTGTAAAAATAAGGCCCTCCATCGAAGATACGGTTTCTATCCTCTAGGTTGTGGAGGATGATTGTGAAGAATCCCTTCGAACCCAGTTGTAGATCATAGTGGCCTTTTGGTTTCCACCAGTACTGTATCCATTTGACCAGATCACGCTCAGAGGGCCAAATCCCTAAAAACTTTCCTACCAGGGCATTATCTCGCATGTATTGTTTCTTCTCCTCTATGCGGGGCGAGCTTATGACGTATTTTGGGGCCTGTGGTGCCTGTGGGATGCACTTACCTGGCGTCCAAGGGGCTGAGGCATTTGCAGAGACATTTTCCTTCGCCGGATCGATGTCCATCTCCCGATCCTTGAAGGTCCCTTCTACCAGAAGCTGCGCACACATGTCTGGAGGCGTTTCAAAAGTCGGCCTCTTCATTCCTGCTGCAAGATTTTCATTGGCCATGACTTGGCTGTAGGAGACACCAGTCGGCGCCCCCTCCCTATAGTTCATGAGCCCCTGCGGGGCTATCATCTTGTGGGAACAGTTCGCAGCGGCTGTGAGTGCCTAAACCCTAGTTGCGGAGTGTCCTCTTCTTGATGTAGATGTTTTTTATTTTGTTAAATAATTAATATAATTATATGATTTTATTTAATTTTATATATTAATATTAATATAAAATGTAAATTTTAATTTATACTATTACTTATATTGAATATTTTACATGAGATTGGTAGATTGAATATTGTTGGTGGAGCTGAGGTAGGAATCTGTGCAATCTTTTGCGGGATATAGAGACGTAAAGAAGTAGATTTTCATTCTACAATAAAGGGTGCTAAAACACGTTCGTGCTACTTTTGTGCAAATTTATGACTTCTCGTATTCTTCCTCAACTTTCAAGGAACATTGATTTGGTTTACGATAGAGAGAGTGTGGGACTCATGAGCCTCATCTCACAAGTCGTCCATGAAGGTGGTCGCCATGTACTTAGGTATATAAACTTATATCCTTAAATTCATCTGTATACAAAGACAAATATTCACAATTATGAACGACAAATTCAAGTAAAATGAATAATCCAATGATCTAAATTACAATATGGACTTGATTGAATTTTCATCTATAATCTGTTTTCTTTGCTAATTCTAACAATTTTTATTCTAGGGTCATTCCCAAGATGTTCATGGCACCTTGAGAGGTAAAACAAACTTTCAAAACTGAACTTTGTGTTGGTTGTTATTCAATTAAAAAAATATACAAATAAATTCATTTTCATGCATGCAAAAATAGTTATTTTTTTCCCAGGAAAATTCATGGGTAGAAATCATCTAAATTTTGTTTGCTCTGTTAATTATAACATTTTTGTTTCCAGGGTCACTCCTAAGATGCTCATGGCACCTCTAGAGGTAAAACAAAGATGCAAAACTCAACTTTGTGTTGGTTGTTATTCAATTARAAAAATTATACAAATAAATTCATTTTCATGCACGTAGAACAAGTCTTTTTCCCATAAAAATTCATGGCTAGAAATCCATAAATTTTCTACAAACAACTAAATATCCAACAAAAGCGTTAATACAAAATCCATCTAAAATAATTTATTTCATGAACGAATTTTCCAAACAACCCCATATTATGGAAGGCGTGGATGTTATGAACAGACACGAGAATTAGTGCCACCAGTTGCGGGTACTTGGAGATGGGAAACATGTGGGATCCAAGGAAGGATCCACAATCCCGCTTCCTTGCAAACTGTACAGTCAGTCATTGAAGGACGCTTTTGATTGGTATAAGATCCAACACCACCAATTGATTCTAGCTCTCACTACAACCAACAGTTCTAGTTGCACTTGAGGTGCCAAAGCTTATTATTAAAGGAAGCGTTGGGTTTAAAGGAAATCGGCGACAAATTTTGAGGACGAACAAATCGTGGGTTGATTTGAACCCATGCTTCTCCTCTTGGATTATCGGGTTGAACCCATACCTCTCCTATTGGATTACCGGGGATTTTATGAAAATCGACAGAGGCATTAGGAGACAAATTTAAAGGTGATGATGGAGAGGCGGTTTCCAAGGACGACACATGTTGACAAAGATGGTTTTTTCCCAAAACATGTCAACCAATTGATAGATTTTCATGAAAATATCTTCCTATAGAATGCCTTCAACATAGTTTTTCTTTTTTTTTAATCTAAAAAAGCGTCTTTATATTTCTATATATGGACAATAAAAGTACATCCATACCAAAGAGGGTTTGCCATAACAGAAACTAGATCCCTCTTCAATGAATATCTAAAAGTAGGAATGCAAGGATGTCCTTATTGAGGGGCTTCCATAACAGAAACCAACCACCTCAATGTTGCAACTGAGAGAGTATAAGTCATTAATGAGTTTAAAACATTCCATACAAGCCCCTTGAGTTGCGACAAAAGCGGGGACAAAATAATATTTAACCAAAAAGACTCAAGCAAAAGGAGGACAAGCATGTGTACAGAAAAAACCAAAGAATGAAGATCAAAACCTAACTAATGGGTTTATGGGCTTCTCGGGATATTCCATAAGTTCCTTTTCCTTGTCTACCTTGCCAATTGCAGTGTTGGGCTCATCCTCATCCTCGATGGGCAGGCACACAATCATGGAGGGTTTGGGTGTTGGGTCCCCTGTTTGACCCGAAATTTGATTCCAAAATTTGAACGACATAATAGATCAAATTTTGTGTCTAGGATTTCAATTGCCTGGAGGATTCTGTCATTATCTCTTTTATCCTTGGCCACAACCTGGGAAACCATAGCTTTCACTACCCAATACATTTCCGCCAGTTGAAAATACTTGGTTTCCCTGGTGCAGGTATATCTGGGGTCATCCAACCAATACTTCACTTCATTTTCTATGTCTGCATCAAAGTTTGAGCAACATTGACGCCTCACCACTTCCTCAATTTCCACAACATATTTATTTTCTTTCTCTGTACTCAGGTGCTTGAAGCGCATCTCAATTGTCCACGCTGCTTGAGCTGCCCTTAAACGATTTGTCGGTCCTTTTGAAGAAGAGGGTTCTGATTGCTTGCCTTTCTGCCTTGCACCCTTTCTAGCCATGCCGATTGGGATGTTTTCTCTAATAATCCATGTTTCATCTACCTCAAAATTTGCATCCTGATTTTTCCTGTTTTCAGTTTGGTCATGAGCCTAGCTACCTATACTAAGTCACAACAAATGCCATGAAGGAGTTGTGACGTTCTTCCTCCACCTTGACCAATTCCAATTCTCAGACACAACTCCCATTATTGTTCCTTATGCATGCTCCCATTATTGTTCCTCACCTTCCTATGATGACGATACTCTACCTCGATCTATATTAAAAGGACCTATCCCATCCAGTATTTTGCTGACGTACTGATCTGCTCACTGCATGAGAAGTATGTCCCATCCAGGAATCCTCTATAGTACTCATCAAATCACTACACAAAGTTGGTTTGGTTGATATGAAGATAGACCCCTTATTTGGAATGATCCCTCTTGTTCCATAGTGTTCCCGCAACATCATGATCAGAAGTTGCTTCCCCTGTCTCATCATGGGTCCTAGTGGCTTGCTTTGTTTTTCCAACTAGGACCTTATCTCTTAGCCTCTCGATTGTTGTCCCAGTACCTTTCTCTAGTTCCCCACCTATTATCTCCTCCTCATCCTTACTCATCATGTTTTGTCTCGTGTCAATTTCATTTAATCTTGTGGTTTCCTACCAAGTGGTGTATCCAGTGGGGTCCCCCAACTTCCACCTCGATGATCAGGTCTTCTTATGGAATCCTAAGTTGGCCAAATAGTATGCCACTGATTTGGCGCTCCTTCTCACCTGGGATGGGATTATCACCTAGAATTGTTGAATCATATTATAATCTTGAGCCCAACCATGAGATAGTCTCCAATTTGTGGATATTTTTTCTGGATTGGATCACTCTCTCAGACGCTTCAGATCCATTATGATAAGGACAAAGTCACCTTCCATGAACAAACTCATTATTCCCTAGTGTTTGGCCATGTCAAGGCCTCTAATGAGACCTTACACGTCTACTCCATTGTTAGAGTTATACCCCAGTTTACTAGTGAAAATGGCCAAAAGTTTCCCTTCCAAATCTCTCAGAAGACTCCCCGCTCTATATTTCCCAGGGTTATCCTTGGATGCGTCGTTGAAATTTATCTTTATAGTTCCTTTTTTCGGCGACTGCCAAGCTTGGTTTGTATTTTTTGATTTACAAGAAGGAGCTTTATTTTCTTGTTGGAAGGCCAGTTCTAGGTTCCACTGTCTGAAAAATGTCTTCTTCCTCCACAAGAAAAATTTGGTCTTATGGTGACTAAGAAATTGAAGCTATAGATTCTTGCACATTTTCTTTAATTTTTTTCCACACAAACTAGGTTGGGAGGATTTTGTTTCTTTCTTTCCATACGTTCCACATCACTATCCCTGGAAATATCTCCCATGTTTTTTTTAGGATGGGGTTTTTGAATGGTTATACTAACCAATTGATGATCGGGCTCTTTTGGTCATCTCTATCGCCCCTAGATCTACAAAACATCATTTCCCCATTATCCCATATCGTTCTTGCTTCTCCGTAGGTACATAAGAGGTGGTTAAGGGTTTCCTCCTCCTCTCTGCATAACATGCAAATGGATGGGCCTTTATACACTTTATTTCTTTGTTTATCCCATGTCATAACTTTCCTAGAGAGGATCAACCATAGAAAGGTTGCAATTTTGGGCCAAATCCCAGGTTTCCAGATGCACTTCCATTCCTTTCTCTTTTCCGCCTTTGACATATTTTCTTCTTTTAAGTAGGTATCTTTTACTTTGAAGGTCCCCTCACCTCTGCTTCCCCAACAGATAATATCAAGCCCGTTTTTAATTTTGATATGTCTAGGAGAGAGATCTCCTGTAATGCCATTCTTGACCTCTGTTTCCAAGGGAACTCACCAATCTTCTAGGTATTTCCAAGTTTTGTCATATTTTGAGTCTAGGGAAACTGAATTCTTCTAATACTAATGGACCAAGGTCCATCCTTTTTCCATCATGGATTTTCTAGCTCATTCCATCTCTTTTTAGGTTGCTAGGATTGGGAGTTGTTCCTAGGAATCATCCTAGAAAAGTGTTTCCCTACCATTATGCACTTCCAAAAATCTATCTTTTTGAACTAGCTCTCTATTTTGCCAGACGATATTCCATATGAGGGAACCAAGTTAATTCCCATCCATACGGATGAGATCCTGTAGCTCCACGTCCACGAAATATTTGTTTTTCCATACTTTGGCCCAAAACTCCTTTGGGATTTTTATCCCCCTCCACCATAATTTGGATGCTAGGGCTCGTCTTGCATGTAAAGGGTCCCTAATACCTACCCCTCTGTAGGAATTTGGCTTGCATAAATTTTCCCAGGAAATTAAGGTCCATTTATTTTCTTTAGTAGCACCCCCCCAAAGAAAGGTTCTCTGAAGAGTTATGAGTTTCTTCCGGATTCCTTTTGGTTCTTCCAACATTGAGAATAAGTACAGGGGCATGGAGCTAAGGACAAACTTGATGAGAAGAATTCTCCTAGGAAGAGTAAAAAATATATGGGTCCAGTTGTTTAGCTTAGTTTCTAGTTTTTCCAGAAGCTCTTGCCACAATGTGTTCCTGATGGCTTTTTCAATTAGCAGGGATCCCAAATATTTGGAGGGGAGGTTGTCTCTTTGGAACCCAAGAATCCAGGCTATGTTTCTTTGTACAATAATTGGAGTGTTAAAGAAAAAAAAATTGATATTTAGAGAGGTTTATTATTGTACCTTAGGCCTCTTTATAGATGTCCAACACATGCATGATAGCTCTGGATTCCTTAATAATGGGTACACCCATGATAAGGTTGTTGTTGAAAAATTGGAGGTGGGTCACAGGGACTACCTCCTCTTGTAGTATTATGCCTTGGATTTTCTTCTCAGTCGCCTCCTTTTGGAGCAGTCTTCACAGCCCTTCCTTTAGGATGATATAGAGATATGGGGAGAGAGGGTCCGCTTTTTAGATTCTTCGCATTGAGTTGAAGGTTTTGGATGGGGACCCATTGACTAGGATTTAAAATAAGATTGAGGATATTATCCCATAGATCCAACGGACCCATTCCTCTACAAAGACAAAACCTCTAGCATTTTTCGCAGGAATTTCCAACTTATTCGGTCATATGCCTTTGACATGTCTAATTTACTGAGCATACCTGCTTTTTTTATTGCTTCATGGAGTGAACCATTTCATGCACAACTACTATCCCATCAAGGTTTTGTCTTCCCTCCACAAACCCCCCTGTTCCTCTGAAATTATATTTTTCAATAAGGATTTGAGTCTATTGGCAACAAGTTTGGAGACGACTTTGTATATTTTTCAATAAGGATTTGAGTCTATTGGAAACAAGATATTTAGATATGCCAATTGTCAATAAGTATAGGCCTAATAACAAGCTGGTATTTTGTTGTACCAAGGAAACATAGAGAATGCCACATCTCCCAATTAACCTTGTCTTGTTGCATGCATGAATTTGTTGGGTATGTGCTATATTCTTTGCATGTGTGTGTGTAGGTGCGTCATATATGACAACTGCATCTGACGTTCCCTCGTACTAGTGCTCTATTTGTGTCGTGTGCGCCAGGTGATTTCCTAGTGGGGTCCCAGGGGGGCAGGTATACCCCCCCTGGTTACGCACAATGTTCAGGGCAGTGCCCCAAAATATTTTTTTTTGGGCGGTTTTTGCTATTTTTAGCGGTTTACTAAAAATAATACCGGTTTTAGGGATTAGGGTTTTGGTATCTACGAAATACCTAAAAACATTATATATATTGTATAGTTAATGGTGAAATTCGATATAATGAATATAAGAAAGGTTTTCCTCGTTGAGGGTTTCCGGCATAAAATCTCTGTGTACTCTGTGTATGAGCCATTGATTAAATTATGTTTTGCTTAAGAATCTTTATGCATTGCTTTACTTCACAGGTTTAAAACTTACAGAATTGTGGAAGTTAATATAACAAGCTAGTGTGTGTTTTGTTGCACGAAGGAAGGACATGTAAAAAAAATGCCACATGGTAGAGTATTTTTTCGCTAAAAACAATCCTCTTTTTCATAGGCATTGGCATCGAAAATTTTACAGTCTAGAATTTATACTACTTTTTTATTCTATTATGTGTGAGTCCACTTTATCAAGTGTTGTGACTAGACTAGCTTTCCATAGATAACTTCCATAGACTAGTCCAGTACTGTTTTGCAGCCAGAGAGCCTTTTTGGGATGGAGTGCCTATGTATTTATATTTTAGGTAGGATTTCATGTGTGATACTAGGTCGAAGATCCTATATGTTGATTAATGTCCTGGGAGATGAAATTGTAAAATGAATGTACACCTGGTGCTGTTGTGCATTGAGGATAGTGCAAAAATAAGGGGGAGGGGAATGTAACATCCTTAGTTTTAATCTCCACCATTATAATGTAATTGTATAAATGTGAATTAGGTTGGTGAGACAGAATGTTTGGGCAAAGAGCCCATATTGATTAATATGGTCGGGGGCCAAATTGTATATTATGAACATTGAAATGATTAGTAAAAGTAATCATTGTTGGATGTGATATGAGAGGGGTGAAAATGGTGGGGAGATATGATTTCTATAAGAGAGAGAGGTCCAAGGGGGGTTTTATTTATGGTTATTAATTCAACCCACATTCCTGAAATTATTATCATTGTGTAAACCTTTTATTTATTTTTTGAGTGTTCCTAAAACCAATCATTAAACTCATTTAAAAGGGTGGGTGTGAGGAGCCACATCCCTTAGTTATTGGAGAGAATTGGGACAAAGTAAAATCATCTTTGGGAAGAGTGAGAGTCAAGCAAGCAAGGGAAAGAGAAAGAAACTTGTAAGCATAGAAGGGACAATTTTGACATGCATATTTTGGAAAGCAAAGGAAGAGTTGAGTGTTGGGAAGAGCTAGCCATGTTGTTATTGAAGGAAACCATTGTTTGGTTGTGTGTTATGCTACAAATGAGCCATGTGCACCTGTAAAACAACTTGTAATCATGTATTGCATTTCCTATTGAGGAAATGGCTCAAGAATCTTGTGTAGGTTGTTTTGAGCACTCCTAAAACAACTGAGAGTTCCTGAAGTTCCTAGCTAAGAGATTCATGGCCAACCAAGTGTACCTGAAGAATTGATAAATGAATGGTGCAACATGAGGGAATATGAGTAGTGAAGGGAGTACATTCCTTGGGTTGTGCAAGTTGTGGGGAACAAAGAGCTGGTGGATTGGAACTGTTGTAGGAGGAGAGCCTAGGTTTGGGTTGCTAAGTGTGGAGAGTGGATAGTCAAGGGGGATTATCTCCTTGTGGACTCATAGCCTCAACTCAGGGGTGGTTTGTTGTTGATATTTGGAACAATAATGTCTTTCGTTGGGCGGTTCATCCTTTGTATGCATGGAGTTGGATTACATTTATAACAAATAAGTTCTTTGTTGTGTTTTAATATTATTATTCCACTATGTAAATGAATATTTGAATGTTTTGTGTGTTTATTGTATGCTTTCTAGTTACATTCATGGTTTATAATTGTTGTAGATGCATGAGTAAATCAATATGTTGTTTTTTTGTAAATTTTATGGGTTTTTTGCCCCTTGGTTTTATGTTATATGTATGGGGAGTTTTTAAATTCGTTTTTAACAGGCTAAGTCGTTTTCCATAGCGACAAGACTCAACATAGGTATTGGGTTTGTTACAACAACAATATATCTTAAGTTAATTAAGGAAATAGTACATTAATGGGTTTGACATCTATCTTTTAATATCATGTTCTCTTAACCTTTTGTTCATTTGGGACTTACGAACTAAGATACAATTTTGAACAATTTTGTTTTTGTAGATAAGTTTTCAAATGAACGTTGAGTTGAATATTGTTTTCAATAAAAATAACATCACCTAAAACTAGCATACTCCCTAAATGAATGGGAACGTCGAAGTAATTTGGGAATTTTTCATATTAATGTTTTTAATTGTTAGCATAAATGTCTTGTGATTAAGATGATCTTACACCTCACTAGGCAGCACCGAACAATATCCTTTGATTTGGGTGATAATGTTGTATTTCTTCCCTTGAAGTTATGTGATTTATTGCTTTGAGGAGAAGCAAGGAAAGATGACTTGCTAGAAGGGGCTGATCAATAAAGTGAAGAATGCACCTTTAAGATTCTCAGATAAGATAAGGACACTTACTTCATTAAAAAGGACTTGAAATAAAAACAAATTATAAACTTCTCCCGCTTCGATGGTATCATATTAATGAAATATTATGCTAAACATGGGGATAAGTACTCCATCAAACCTCTTATGAGGAACAATAGGCTTTACGTGTTAGTAGTGTCTCAGGGAAATAAAGTTGTGTTACGTCTACGAGATTCATTAAATATACTCCCAAGTAGTCTGGATACATTGGCTAAGACTTTATGTCCAAAATTAGGCAATAAAGGCTCCATCAAACATGACGAAGTGGAAGTGTTGAATCTGGTGACTAAAAGATCTGAACTGTTGGAGTATATGGAACAAGATATTCATCTGTTAGGTGGTGTGATGCAGAAGGCACAAGATACTAAGTATATGAGAGATTGCGACTATAAAACCAATATCCTTTGTTGTTTCATTGACTTTAGGAAAGCATTTGACATTGTTCCTAGGACCAACCTTTCGAATAGGTTAGAAGAGCTAAACGTTCCCTTTGGTATGAGAACTATTACGGTAAGGTTGTATGAGAACATTATTTCCAAGTTTAGGAGCATTGAGGGTTGGTCAGAAGAAATTAACCGCAATACAGAGGTCAAGCAAGGTTTTCCCTTATCCCCTACCCTTTTTGGAATTTGCATTGACAAGTTAGAAGATTGTTTGTAAGCCACATGTTGTTTTGGACCAACTCTTTCTAGTATAGTAATCATCCTTCTTCTCTATGCCGATGATATTGTTCTTATGGCAAGGAATCCCTATGATCTTAGTAAACAAATTAGAATCCTCAAGGACTTATGCTCTAGTACATGTATGATTGTGAACACTGACAAAACGAAGGTTACGATCATTAAATCCAACAAGATCGTCTATGATAATTTTTTATACGACAATAATATCTTAGAGGAAGTGTCTTTGTACAAGTATATTGGAATTAATATTCATTACAAGCTCAATTGGAACTATAGCATTAATAAAAGGATAAATGGAGGGTGGAGAGCTTAGTATGGGCTTGAAAATAATTGTAAATTAGCAGACCTTTGGCTATGGGATAATAAAATTTTCCTCTTTGAGATTCTTGTCACTCTTTCTATATTGTATGGATGTGAAGTTTGGGGATGCACTATCTCTCGATAATACTGGAGAAATATAGAGAAGATCCAAAAGAATTATATAACTTATAATCTCAAAAGTAAGGGAAATACACCCTATCATATCCTCCTCATTGAAGCGAGCCTTCCCCCCATTAAGATAATATCTAGGATTAGTTACTTAATGTACAAGAACAAGATAAACAACATGGATAAAAAGAGGCTCCCCAAAATTGCTTCAGAATCTAGCCAAAAGCACCAATGATTCAAGCGGGGATGGCATAATGATGCCAAGTCTTGGATAAATCATTGGAGAATAAAAGAAGAAGTAATTCTGCAGAATATCAATGATATTAAAAATATTGTACAAGCTAGATTTAATGAGAATCTATGGTGCGATAAATAATCAGAGGATAAAAGAAAATTAAGATATTGTAAGGAGGTGGTTAACCCTAACCTTGAACATCAAAAGTGTATCTATATTTTGACTAGCGTAAAGAAGAGAATGAATATTGCTAAAATAAGAACTAATTCTCATGATCTGCATAGAGAAACTGGGCATTGGACAATCCCCAAAACACCATGAAAAGAAAGAATCTGTCACTTTTGTGACACCAAGAGCGTTGAAGATGAAAAACACTTTCTCCTAGAATGCCCTACATATACCCAAATTAGATCCCAATTTCCAAATATTTGTCATATTACCGACCTTCCTAACCTTCTAAGTCATCAAAACTTTAGTGATCTTGGAACACTTCTCTTAATGATTTTCAAGCATTGTAATAACATTTTAAAGAAATCCAAGTAATATATTTCTTTTCTTAAGGTCCGATAGACCAATTTTGGTCTCAGTGGACATCATCATCATCATCATCATCATCATCATCATATACAGCCTGAGTGGGCCTAGAGGTTAAGAACATGTGTTTCCTCTTAAGAGGTCACAGGTTCAAATCCAGAGGGGGGTAGGGTATGTATACCTTCGTAGACTTTACCAGCCAAATCACTGGGCAGACGGGGGTCCCTTGTCCCACAAACAAGGAGGTCTCATACACCAACCTTAAAAGTAGATT
>SNQJ01S0066486.1:20476-30755 GCA_010110895.2 Picea sitchensis
GGGGGGGGGGGTCCGAAATGGATTGTTTTCTAGTGAGCCCCTTATCTCTACGTGGCAAGAATCTATTGGTTCAAACTCCCACCACCTCCCAAGGTCTAACATACCCTGTCACCCCATGACATCATTATCCACGTTTTTCCCCTATAGGTCACTCCTCATTACTTTATTAGTCCATTCCCCTTGTTCTCCCTTTACAAGTCCTCTCACCATGGTTACTCCCCAATCAACTCCCACCACGTCACCCAACCGTATTCTTCAGTCATTGTCACCTGCCATCTCATGCTCTAAATGACTTGTTGGCCATTTATTATTGGGTAACCTATCCGTTAACCTGTTGACCTGTATCCCGCGCCCAACGGGTATCCGTTTGCTCAAAAACTACCTTCACCCTTCATTCCCTCATCACTCACCCTGTCGCCGCACCAGAGAATTTTTCCCCGTTTTCCTCTCCGTTACAGTCAGTCGCCCAACACCTCTGTCATCCCCACTAACCTTTTTGTTTTACTTGCAGGTATTTTTACAGCAATGGCACCAAAATCAAAGAGAACAGAAGCTGAGGAAAATCCTTTCCTCCTGCCCCCTGTCAACCTCGACAGGATCCCTCTGGCTGACAAAGACCATTTAATTGCAGACACCAGATGCGAGTTCGACTTCGTGGACTTGCAGTCATGGATCAAAGAGGTTTTCCTAGACCAGAGCGATGAGATTGGGCTCTAGGAGTCAAACCTTCCCTTGTATCTTTTCCCCCGGGTTCACCATTTCCCCGAATTCACCCTCAAATGCCAAGCTCACTACCTCCCCAACCAGAGAGTCGTAGCTTCTTCATCAGGAGAAATTATTTTCCTCATTACACCTGAAACCATTGACCAGGTGATGTAGATACCCAGGGTCGAATCTATCTCACCGTTCAATCTTGAAATTATCACAGAACTGTATCAGAAATTATCTTTCCCCCAAAGAGCTCAGATCTTCAAGCTTTTTCTCCCACAGGACGCTCAGCTCCCCACTACAAATCCCCCTTATCCTTCATCCTTGTTCTCAGTGAAGGGAAATCAGGTCATTTCATAACTCTGCACCCTCCTCAGGTATTTTTCGGATCAGTGGGTGGATGAACCCATATTGGGTTTTCTGTCCATTTTCTCCACAGATGAGAATCCCACCATGCAGTTCGACTACAACATTCATGAGCAATTCTCAAATTTTTCCACGGAAGGCATGTTCCGGTATTCCTCAATACTGGCTTACATGTTCCTATTCTTTCAAGTAGACAAATTCTCTTTTTTGATGCAGAAGATGGACAAGGATGGGAGGCCACGGGCGGTGACAGCGTGGACTCCACTACTCAGACACAACTCTACTAAATTCAGTTTCAAACAATTTATTGAGAAATTCTACCATCCTGTGGTGAGCATGCTCAGTGGCAGACCCAAGCCGAGAATAAACGAGGAAATTTAGAGGATCCTACACCTCTCGGATCTTGCAAAGACGGGAGACTGGTACCTGTACCAGGACCACACAGAGATCAGAATGTATGGGTGTGAATTGGCACCATACAAGTTGCCAAAATATTTTCCCATAAGGATATTTGTCCTGGAATACATAAGACAAATGATCAATTCAGATGACATACATTTTGTGTCTCTGAAGAAGAAGCAGCAGCTTAGAATCAAAGGGCAGATTGGGTCTTTCATCTGCAATAGCCGAGGCGCCAGGGAGGAAGCAGACAGATTGCTTAAAGAAATGAAGTTTTTGGCTAGCTTCATATGGCACTATGACCCCTGAGGAATAATTTCAGAGATGAGAGTTAAGAATAAGAACATCCCATACGTCCACACATCTAGGGCTGAGATAAAGAAGTTCACCAACCAAACAGAATGGGAGCCAAACACTCTGGTTGAGACGAAACAAAGGGATCCTTCGGTCACTATCTCATAGACAACTACGCCACAGGATCCCAAGGAGAAAAGGCCCAGGAAGGACACTTCACCTTCTGTCACTGAAGTATCATTCGAAGAATTCCAATTACATACCAAGAGGCCAAAAACTAGTCAGGCATCTGACACCACTGGTGAAAAGGGAATTCAATCCACTGCAACTATGGAGGTTGATCGGTCATTCTTTAGTACAAGCAGCAAACAAATCATGACCATAGTGTTGCCCAAGAATCCTACAGATACTCCACCAGCCAACCAGCCAAGAAAAATAGAACCAAAATTGAGTATTTTTTAGAAGTATGATCTGATCAAAAAGAAAAATCAGACGCTGACCAGCAGCACGTATGCTCAGTTCTGGAAGTAAACATCCATTGCACAACACTGACTGTTGTCTGCATTCAACACTGAGAAGGGTAGAATGCACATGGTGTTTCTGCAAGCACAGGTGCCAAACCTGAAGGTAATCCCCGATTACAAAAGGGCAACATTTGAATTTCAGACTAAAGATGTGCATCCAGCTGATCAGATGGATCTGCATAGGCAAACTAGAGAAATGGTTTTCTCCACATTGGCACATGCTTCCACTGCTACCTCCAAATTACAAGTATCTCTGAACAATGTCCAGATGCAGCTGAAGTTAGAAAAAATATCATCATTTGCCAAGGATAATAGGATTAAGACGTTGGAGGAACTGGTCCTCAAGATTGGATATGATCCCTCGAACGTGAAAGCAGTCGAGGAGATGCTCAAAAAGAAAAATGTCGATATAGCATCTCTGAGGAAACAATTGAAACTGCCTCCAATAGAAGATTCATAGGCAAAGGAAATAGTGGAGACAGAAGGGGAGAAGGATGAGATGCTCAAGCTCATCATGGAGCAGAATGTACAGTTGAAGGAAATGGAAGCGAAATTGGAAAAACTAGTAAAAGAGAAGGAGCAGTCAAAACCCATGGAGGTCATTCCACTGAGCGCAGTTCCGCTCACAGGAGTGAGCACAGCGTCTATTGCAGAAATTCCCTCAGCAACTCCACTGACAGCCCTGGAGAAGACTGTTGAACTAGCTAAATCCATGGAAGAAATGAATGTGCAAGAGACAGAGATTAGCAGACTCAAAAAGGAGATTGAGAACCTTCAGGAACTCAAGTCTTCTTACCAAACTAGCTTCTCTAAGGAAAAACAAACCTCAGACTAGCTCAAATAGGAATTGCAACAGCTTCAGAAGCAAACAGTGGCAGGCAAAACACTGGCTAAGGTCAAAGAAAGTGTCTGGATGGACATCACCAAGTCCATGAATGAAATATGGCCGTTGATACAAATCATGTTCGAGAAAAATGAGCTAGTGCAAAGAAGTCAGCAGGCTATCGAGAAGATAAGAGCAGAACTGGGAGAGATGCCCACAGAAGCTACTGAGATCATCAAATTTCTAAATTCCAAAACCAGAGAGGAGCTAGAGGAGTTGAAGATTGAAGGTAGGACAGAGACCATCCTCGAGGTCAAGAGGCTCTTGACCAAGAGAGGATTGATGCTATAGTTGGAGGAAAAGGTCTAGACCATGGACGCAGGAGTACAAAGATTTTTTAGCAAGATCGAAGCTCTACAGAAGAAAGGCCTTCCTGGTATGAGAGTTATAAATGACAAGTTAATGACGCTTGCCGATTACAAAAAGAAACTAGCCATTGTGGCTAAGGATAGCTCAAAATTCTCAGGAATACAAAGCAGTATCATGGGTAAGGCATTCCTAGATGCTTTACAGTTCGACATCAGTATACAGCATGAGATCTGGTACATCTTCATCATCAAGCCAACTTTCTCCAAGTACACAGAGATGGATGAAGTATATCGAAGATTACTCAAAGTCAGTGTTCCCAGTCACCTTCGATGGGAAGAGCTTTGCAATCTGATCGAGTAGTCGATGAGGTGTCCAAGCCTAGTTAGCTATCCAGTCAGACGAGGTCATGTAGAGACCCCACCAATGGTTCACCCCAGAAATCAGCATGAAGTTTCAATGTAATGTCCTGTTTTTCCTAGGCAGTCGGAATACCGTGATGGTTTATACAGTTTCCCATAAACCATTAGACAGATGAGCTAGGGAAATGAGACTGGTAAAGTCACTTTCGAATTATAAAGTGAAAACTTAGGAAAAGTGAGTTTATTATTATTAAACCCCCTTTGAGGGTATTTTTCTCTAATTAATAATTAAATGAATATTTAATGGAGAAAAGTACAAGTGAATGAATAAAAAGGACGATTGAGGGGAAAAAAGGGATTATCGACTATTGAATTGGAGAAATTGGTTTGGAGAAGAGCTCAGTGAGAAAACAAGGGTTTCAGCTGGAAACCCATTCGGCACCTCGGATTCGGTAGTGAAACTATCTACCCTAGCAGTGGAATCTTGGATTCGGTAGTGAAATTATCTGCTCTAGCCAGGAGAATCAGAGAAGCCATACAGGCTTTTTATTTGTGGATATTTGATCTTGTGAACCAAGGTGATTTGGCGGAGATTGGAATCATCATCAGTTGCAGAGAAGGAGTCGATTTCCTTGTGGCATGTGGGGAACAATTGGGCGTTTCCTTTCTGTTTGTTGGGCGCACCTCTTCTTCCTCTGCTGCATGTGGTTTGGGAGGTCGAATCTACCTTCACAAGGCATTTTATTCATCTCCTGAATTTGTTTGGTTATCTATTGTGGCTGAGAGGCGTTCTGCTGGTCGCTTTTCTCTACTGTTGTGTGTTCATTGGAGGCTGGTCGTGACTGCATTTTCAGAGGCTACGTGTTGTGCATTGGCTGCATGGAGCATCAAGAGAGTGGTTGCTGCTGGTTAGTTTTACATTGGAGGGTTGTTTTTTACATGAGAGGGAGATATATTGCAGCGTTTGCGGCTGCCAAATTCCTCCACTCAACCAGCGCTGCCATAATTGTTTGGGTCGTCCCCTCAACCAATTCGTGTGGGCAATTGGGAGACATTTCCTTGGCTGTGTGTAATTGGAAGTTGCAAGTCTCCTACTTCAGTCATTTCCTTCATAATGGAGAGGTATTTTCACCTCAATTTTGATTGTCATTAGTTTGGTATTATTATTCAATAAAATCAGCTTGCGTTTGATCATTTTGCTCATTAATTGTGACTGCATTCATCATTATTTTTGTGGGTTTGCTCAATATTGAAAATACTATCATTGGCACTTCATTGGGGAGGTATAAGGGGTGAGGAAACCAACATAACAGCAATTTAAACAAAGAGACAGCCTGTTGTCTATTAGATTTTCAACTACAGCCATAGATACAGTTGCATGCGAAGTGTTTGACGAAAGTCCAACATCAGAATTTGGAGGTTTTTCCTCAATTTTACAACTTAGAATATTCCAGTGGTATCAGAGCATGATCTTGGCCAGCTGTGGGCAACATTGATGACTGAGGAAGGGCTACAGAACATCACTTATAGGCACAGGAGGGATAGAAGCATAGAGGGCAGAGAAGAAGACATGGAGGGCATTCCAGGAAATAATGCAAATCTACCAGAGGACAGAGAGGATGGTTTGTTTAGAGGGATTTTGAAAGCCTTACAGGATATAGCAGAGGGTCAGAGAGAGACCCAATATTTCATGGGCAAAATCACAGGTTATGCTCTAGGGAGCAGGCACGGTGAAGAAAGGGGGGAGAGCAGCCAGAGAGAGCAGATGGAAGAAGGGGGAAACACACACAGACTGCATGTTGAGGTGATCACCTCCAGGACCGGCCCCTAGAACCACCCTCAGGACTACAGCGATATTCCTAGATCGACCATGCCCAAGTTCTTAGGACCACTGGAGATAGGTACAGGAGGGTAGGTAGGGCAGGACGAGCCATTAGCAGCTTATTTCCAGGAGTATAAGGCCATGGATCCATATCTGAGAGAAGCTATGACTTTTGTCGAGTTCTGTAGCTTCAAGGGGAGAAACAGGCTGAGATTCTTCAACAGGGGTCCCACACAGAGCTATGAATTACAGCGCACAGTGGGCAAACTCACTTTGCCATACTTCGATGGGACGTCGAAGTGCACGGCACGAGCTTGGGTGGAGAAGCTCGACATGTACTTCCAGCTAAACCCCATGGCAGAGACAGATGCCATTAAGTTGGCTACATTACACTTGGAGGGTGAGGCACATGACTGGTGGTACCATGGGATGACCACTCTGGGTCATGCCCACATTGTCACCTATGCTGAGTTTAAAGGTAGACTAGTGCATCGATTTGACAGACGAGATCCAGAGCTGTCTTTTAGAGACTTGGCACAGTTGAAACAGATTGGGACGGCAGATGCATATATATCAGATTTTCAGAGGATATCAGTGATGGTCACCGATATCTCCGAGGCCCGTTTGGTGATGATGTTCACAGAGAGGCTTGCCGAGCCACTCCGAGGATGGGTGAAGGCTTACAAGCCTACTACGCTACAGGATGCAGTTGGCAGGGCGAGAAACTTATAGGAGTCCGTACCCAAGACCAAGTTCACCCCGAGGCCGGACTTCCCTACAAAGTTCAATGATAGGACACCACCACAGAGGGATAGTACAGGACATCAGCAGAGGGACTAGGCAAGACAGCCACAGAGGGATTGGACAGGCCGGAACAGGATGGATGATGCTACCAGGAAGGATCTTAGGAGGAGGAAGTTGTGTTTCAGTTGCCATGAACCATGGGTACCAGGTCACAGGTGTGCAGGCAAAGCCAAGGCACACTACATAGAGGTGTTTTCCGATAGCGGGGATGATGAGGCAGGAGAGGAACAGGAACAGAAGGAGGATTCACTGGCAGCAGAGGCAGAGTAGGCATCGATGGAAACACGAGGGGTTATAGCATCACTCTTCGGCATACCCAGATTTCACACCTTTAGGATGAGGGGAGGAGTGCAGGGACATCGAGTGACAGTTTTGGTCGATGGTGGGGCATCCCACAACTTTATAGACTCTTCGTTAGTGGAACGAAAGAGCATTTTCGCTAAGTCTTTTGGGGGTTTCTCAGTGGTCATACCGGGGGAGAACACACTAGACTGCACCAGGTACGTTCCACAGATGACATTGAACCTGAGAAACTACATGCTCACCGATGACTTCTACATGGTTAAGATACCTGACACCAATGTGGTGCTTGGAGTTCGGTGGCTATACTCCCTAGGGAGGTACTCCACTAACTATCAGACTATGGAGATGGAGTTCCAGGATCAGGACGGCAAGAGAGTAGTTCTGTGAGGCATGAACACGTATCCTCCTAAGGTTGTAATTGCGAAGAAGATGGAGGCAGTGATGAGACAGGATGACATTGCACGGGTCGTGGAGTTTCATATTTCAGTATAGAGGACCAAGGGCGGGGAGCCCGATTTTCCGAGAGAGATACAGAACTTGTTTCAGGGGCATGATGTCTTTGGTAATGTACCTTCTAGTAGGCCTCCAGATCGGGGATTCGAGGACAACAGTGAGTTAGAGGAGGGTACTCGAGCAGTGATTACCACTTCATATAGGCACCCCAAGGCCTATAGAGACGAGTTAGAGAGGCATCTCCAGGAATGCGGAGTTCGCCAGGGGAATGAGGTGGAGCACATAAATCCAGCCGGATCATTACAGCCTTTTCACGATCAGGGGTGGGAAGGCGTCCCCAAGGATTTCCTCAGCAGGTTACTGAAGATGCAAGGGAAGGATTGCATCTATGTCACAGTGGACCGACTCACCAAGCTTGCCTACTTCTCCGCCATTCCTTTAGACTACTCAGTAGCGTAGGTGATCGGGTTATCTTTTAGGGAGATGTTTCGTTCACATGGATGGCCTAAAGCCATCATCAGTAGCAGGGACGGCAGATTCACGAGAAGTTTCTGGCAGGTGTTTTCTATGTTGGTAGGTACCAAGCTGACCTCGAGTACTAGTTACCACCCACCGATCGTCGGACAGATTGAGTTTGGGAACACTTGGGCAGAAGTGTATTTGCGGAACTTCATCGCAGGACAGCAGAGTGCTTGGGTGCTATGGTTACATCGAGGGGAGTATTGTTATCCCACTACCTTTCACACGTCTATCGGTATGACCCCTTTTCAGGCGCTATACAGCTATGAGGTCTTGATTTTTGCAGACATAGCATGCGGTGACTGTAGAGTTCCTCAGGTTCGAGGTTGGTTACAGGACAGCCAGGACATCTTGAGAGCACTGAAGGAGAACCTGAGGGTGGGCCAGAGTCAGTGGAAGATGTATGGGACCAGGTACAGGATAGAGGGCACTTTTGAGGAGGTTGTTTCACAGGAGTTACCCCATTGGGATGATGGGGGGCGGTGGGCCACAAGCCCCGAAGAGATTTTGCAGGTTCGAGGATGGACATTCCATGTCAGGGAAGTTAGGGAGCATTTGGTAAAATGGCAGGGTCTATCTGTGGAGGATGCTACTTGGGAAAACGAACAGGTGTTGCAGTTTTTGGGTTTGAAGTTGCTTGAGGACAAGCAAATTTGGGCAGGGAGGACTGTAATGTCCCGTTTTTCCTAGGCAGTCAGGATACCGTGATGGTTTATACAGTTTCCCATAAACCATTAGACGGATGAGCTAGGGAAACGAGATTGGTAAAGTCACTTTCGAATTATAAAGTGAAAACTTAGGAAAAGTGAGTTTATTATTATTAAACCCCCTTTGAGGGTATTTTTCTCTAATTAATAATTAAATGAATATTTAATGGAGAAAAGTACAAGTGAATGAATAAAAAGGACGATTGAGGGGAAAAAAGGGATTATCGACTATTGAATTGGAGAAATTGGTTTGGAGAAGAGCTCAGTGAGCAAACAAGGGTTCCAGCTGGAAACCCATTCGGCACCTCGGATTCGGCAGTGAAACTATCTACCCTAGCCGTGGAATCTTGGATTCGGCAGTGAAATTATCTGCTCTAGCCAGGAGAATCAGAGAAGCCATACAGGCTTTTCATTTGTGGATAGTTGATCTTGTGAACCAAGGTGATTTGGCGGAGATTGGAATCATCATCAGTTGCAGAGAAGGAGTCGATTTCCTTGTGGCACGTGGGGAACAATTGGGTGTTTCTTTTCTCTTTGTTGGGCGCACCTCTTCTTCCTCTGCTGCGTGTGGTTTGGGAGGTCGAATCTACCTTCACAAGGCGTTTTATTCATCTCCTAAATTTGTCTGGTTATCTATTGTGTCTAAGAGGCGTTCTGCTGGTCGCTTTTCTCTGCTGCTGTGTGTTCATTGGAGGCTGGCCGTGACTGCATTTTCAGAGGCTCCGTGTTGTGCATTGGCTGCGTGGAGCATCAAGAGAGTGGCTACTGCTGGTTAGTTTTACATTGGAGGGTTGTTCGTTACATGAGAGGGAGATATATTGCAGCGTTTGGGGCTGCCAAATTCCTCCACTCAGCCAGTGCTGCCATAATCACTTGGGTCGTCCCCTCAACCAATTCGTGTGGGCAATTGGGAGACATTTCCTTGGTTGTGTGTAATCGGAAGTTGCAAGTCTCCTACTTCAGTCATTTCCTTCATAATGGAGAGGTATTTTCACCTCAATTTTGATTGTCATCAGTTTGGTATTATTATTCAATAAAATCAGCCTGCGTTTGATCATTTTGCTCATTAATTGTGACTGCATTCATCATTATTTTTGTGGGTTTGCTCAATATTGCAAATACTATCATTGGCACTTCATTGGGGAGGTATAAGGGGTGAGGAAACCAACATAACAGCAATTTAAACAAAGAGACAGCCTGATGTCTATTAGATTTTCACCTACAGCCATAGATACAGTTGCATGCGAAGTGTTTGACGAAAGTCCAACATCAGAATTTGGAGGTTTTTCCTCAATTTTACAACTTAGAATATTCCATTCAACACATCATCAAGCAATTTCCTAAATTTTTGTATCTTGTTAAGTTAGTTAGCTAAATTTAGATTTTCCACGTCCTGATCTTTAATGACAGGGTTGTATGTAATTTTGATTATAAATACTTCAAACTTTGAAGTACTGAGGATTGATCTTTACGCCCTGCAAGCTACAAGACTGTAATCTTTTTCAAGAGATCTTCCATTAATACAAAGAGACGTTTTCACAGGATTCTCGTGTGTTATTCATTGGTGATGTTTTCTTTTCTATGTTGAATGTTTTCTTGCTCAGTTGTCATATTGTTTTCTTGTTTAATCTTTTAAAAGTAACGTTTGTTGCAGGATTTATTGTTGTATACCCTGTTTCAGACTTTGAAAGATTTTAATGTTTATCTTATGATATTACAGTGAAGAAATTCTTAAATGCTTCTTTACTTTAATTGATATTCTCATCTTTTCTGCTATTCATCATTTTACTGCTAAAAGAATCCAACGAATGCATTATCCTGCCCTGTGA
>SNQJ01S0066487.1:0-21142 GCA_010110895.2 Picea sitchensis
AGCTCACACATAATTGAGATATATATGAAAACATGTATATTTTCTAATATTTAATCATAAATTCACTTTTAATACTAAAATGAATAAAGTGGAAAATAATAATGTGAAACCCAAATGTATTTATGAAAATGATATGATGAAGGATTAATAGGGCGATGAAATGTAAGGAATAGTGAAGGGAAAGGTGGATGAAAATAGGACATTTCTAAGCCCCAACAAGTACCTTCATTGGGAAGGATAGGCTTGTTCAAAGGAAAGATGATAACCCTATGTGGAAGAGTTACTAATGTACCTATGATTTCTCATGAAACATCGACTCAAGAAAAATTTGAAGTTATTAGGTTTGTTGAGAACAACGCCCCTTTTCCTCTTTTTTTAGGAAAGAATTGGATTGAGAAGTATCAGATCAGAAGGAAATTAGAGGAGGAACCTGCAGAACAGAAAAAGCAAGAACTAAGGGATTTCATAGCTAGAAAAATATATCAACGGATAGAAGAACGAGAAGTTGAGTCAAAGCAGTAGAACACAAGAGAATTATCCATCGAGTTTGAAAGAACGCAAGAAGGTGTGAAGGACCTATCCATGCAAGAAAGAAGAATACCTACCCAGGAAGTAGTAAGAAAAGAGGTATTACCTTTGAACCTTTTGAGAGCTCATCACCAGTGTGAAGCTACTACGCTAAGAGAAGATAAGAATAAGAATGGAAAGAGGAATCTAGAGACTCAGATATTAGGAATGAAGGAAAGAAATCTCAATAAGAAGAAATCCAAGTTAGAAAAACTACGGGAAGTTCCATAGAAGACTTCGTAGGAGGCAAGCTCATAGGCCTTTAAACTCACCAAAATAACAAAACCATGCAAAATGGGACCTCGCCATGGTGAATCTATATGACCGTTGGAGGTGCCCCGACCGTTAGAATAACACCCTGAAATGGCTAGAAAACCCAGTTATGAGTGAATGGACCATTGAGACTACGCCCTAACGGATTGATTCGTATTGATGGATGCATTCCTACCCGTTGGAGGAATCCATTACAATGCTTGCTTATTTAATCCATCTGATGCTGCATCGGGACCACTTTTTTCCACTCGTGATTATCCAAGTTAACAAAGAACCATCTGTATATCGCATTGTGATTTATAGTCCTCACCATTCATTTGATTACCTCGCTTGTCCATTTTCCTACCTGATCTATTTGGTTACAAGTGCGAATGTCGGGCGAACGTAGCACAGTAGAGAAGTCTATGGAGGAGATTCTCATGGACCTCATGGCTGAGAGAGTTAAATTTGTAGGAAAATAGGCATCATCAACTAGGGGACTGAAAGCATCCCCCTCGACTAGACGTCATTCTAGCCGTACTACTGAGTAGCGAAACAAGCACCGCGATGATCTGGATAATGTGAAGCAAATCCCATCGGTCTTTCCAGATTATATACCACCTTTGGTTGGCGAGGTTAACTGCGACAGTATCCCACATGACTTTGAGTACATGTTGATCACTATGTACATCCCGAAGGGGATACATGTAGTTGGACCCCAGTTAGGAAAGATCCCAACTCTAAAGAACAGCGACTTTAACCTCGGCGACAGAAAGAACAATGCCATGCTCGCACCCCATAGGTATTTTATGAAGACGACTGGGAAGAAGCCGTGCATAGTCTCCCAACTGTGGATTAAGGAGCTTGCACAATCAACAATATTGAATGTAATCAAGATACCTCACTTTGGCCGACATCAGGAGGTTAACGCTTGTGTTAAAATCCTCCTGTCGTGCTATCACGGAGGATATCTTTGGCTCGCCAGGCATGTTACTATGGATCTGGCACTGATCCACCTAATCACAAGACTAAGCATGCAGGGACCATGCCCTCAGCAGTTCTACCCAGGGAAGACTTCAGATCACTCCCTCGCATAGCACATAAAGGAGGATTATGGTGATGTACAAAATAGAAAGAAAAGCTACAAGGTAGCCTCCATCCAGGATGGCATGCGCCTCTCTTGTTAGCTTATAGATGGAAAGCTCATCAGAAAAAACCATCCCACACAGGTCACAGGATTCGTAGTGGACCTCATAGTAAAGTGTGTGGAAGGGATGCAAATGAACTGGGTGAGTTACCTCATCAACGAGCTCAAGAAAGACTGTCGTGAAGCGTAAGATTAGGGTTATGAATTCCATTTCCACTGGTTACTTGTACTGATCGCATTTTTGCTTGGCAGATGTCGGAAGGAGCAACATTCCCAAAAGTTGAGCCATCAGAGCCATTGGCCACAAGGGTGTCCACCTTGTGGTATATGAATGACATGTCGAAGTAATGTCAGTAGAACACTGTGTTCCATTCCTACTACCTACAGGTGAAGCATTTTATTGAGGCATTTCCACGCATGACATTGAACACATTGCACCAATACAGACCACTAGTGAAGTTCCACACAGATCAACACTTTATCTACATCACTGTGCGCAGGGATGAGAGTAAGGAGGAGCTACAGTCCTATTATAAGTTGATTGTTGAAGATATGGAGGAGATTACCAAGGAGTGGCCAACATAATTCCTTTTACCGGTTGAATATGTAGAAATATCTGACCCCAACATCATACGAAGCCCTTGGTCACCAGGGTCGATCATGATGGATAGACTAGCACGAAGAAAAAGAAGAAAAAGGAGGAATTCCAAGACATAGAGACTGACAGCGCATCAAAGGAAAGTTTGCCTAACTCACCTGCAGGAAGAGGAGGAGACGAAGTAAACGAAGAAGGAGGAGGGGATGAAGCAGAAAAGTAAGGAGAAGGTGGAGCTACACCACCTCATGAACCTCTTATTAGAAAATAGGCTTTGCATAAAAGGAAGGCTTCTCCAGAGAAACATTCGGCAAGAAAAAAGACTTGTGCCAATAAACCCCAGTCGAAGAATGTGCTCATAGAGGATGATGTCAGTCTAATCATCGCAGCCATCGAAGAATCTTCAAAGGAAATCTTGTAGAGACATGGAACAAAGCTAGAGACATTGTATGAAAGAATAGAGAAAGAGTTGAAGGAGATACAGCAATCCATTCACTCAAGCCACATAGTATCCACTGTGCCTTCTCGGTCGAGGGCTGCAGAATTGGGGGATGAGCCCACCTAATTACAAAGACTAGCAGATGCAACAAAGGCTCAACTTCAGTGAGTCCAAGAAGAGAAGGATAAGGCTACATAAGCCTTGAAGAAAGAAAAGGAGGAGGTCTTAGAGAAACTATGATTTGTGCAGTCTTGCATAACCGCCTATGAGAAGGAGAAATATGAAATTTGGGTGGTGTTCCAAGAGGACAAAGCAATGATGAAGAAAGAAAAATACCAACTGCTCATAGAGCAGACTACAATCAAAGAAGCAGTAACTAAAAAACTTCACTCTGTGTTGGGCTTGCCACAGGAGGAATAAGATTCAACTGAGATTCAAGTGGAGAAGATTGTTGAGGCCATTCAGCAACTTCAAGAAAGGGTAATGGAGTTGGAGCTTCAAGCAGTGTCGAGCACTCTACAAGAAGTGCACGATTAGAGGGAGGAAGCTGCCAAGAGTGTAGTAGGAAGGATCGGGACTCTCACCTTAGAATGTAAATAGCTAAGCAAGAGAAGTGCGCAAACCTATGAACACCTCATAGAATATCTAGAGATGAGGAAACTGGAAGCATAGCTACAGGAGGCACAGCAGTAAGCACTGACAGTTCAGGAGAAAATGAAGTCACTCATTACAATTGAGAAAATGAAGAGATCATAAGAACAACGTGTGGCCCAACAACACATTACTTCTATCCAGAGTAGAGTCATGGGAGTTACACAGAGACTATAGCCAGTGCAGGATGAAGCCTGCACGGTTTTTGAAGAAATTGAAGGATAAGGCTTGCAGCTAGACCAAGTGGTTGCGACAGTGGAACAATGCCTGGAAAGGCCTATTACAGAGAAAGTGATTCAGGAGTTTGTTGAGAAGGAGGATCTAGTGAAGCAACGATTCAAGGGAGCTCAAACTAAGCTCAAGTCCTTTGAAGCAGCGATGCCCAAATCTGAGTGACTCGGGGCAAGTCACAGGTGAGTGTTGGGGGCCTGTTGGCCCTTGACCAAGTTTTGAGGAAACATTGGTCATGTTTGACAAATTTTGGGACTTCGACAGGCTGGTCGAAGATGGAGCGCTAGGCAGAGCTGCGATCATGGGATCTCACTTATTTTGTGGACTTGTGGACCCAGCAAAGGGTTTACTAGGGTTTATGTAACGGGTATGGGATGTCGGACCATGGGTTTACCCATGATTAGGCCCTTTTGTAAATGTATAAATAAGCATCTAAGAGATGTAAGATGCATCTATCTAGTTCACTATGTGAATAATATTTTAATGTTGTCTTAATGAAAGAAGTTGTAAGTTTCTTGGTGCAAACAGACTGTGTAAAGTAAGGCTTTGTGCTACTAAGGAGTTGGCTCTGTTCCTTGACCTGTTTTTGTGAAGGAGGATCTGGTGCGCAGTGCACAGATCTCTTGTCCTCTATGGAGTTTGGTTATGTGGCTTTGTGCATAGGAGAATATGAATGTAAGCAGATAAAGAAGAAGAAGAAGTTGGTGGACGTAGCCCCACACTGAGGTGAACCACATATATCATGTGTCTTGATATGCTTTGTGCGATGTGATTTACATTGTTTATCTGCTTAATGTTGTTGTTATAATGTATGATGAATGGATCTAATGTTGTTGCTTAGTGCTTAATGGTGTTAAATATGAATGAATGCTAGATATAAGTTAATGTTGTGTGCTAATTGATAGAAAGTTCTTGATCTTTATTGTTACTGCGCTAATCTGTAATAAGGGTTTAATCTCCGATGTGAATGAGACTCAAGAACCAATGCATATTTTTGTCTAAGTGCTATGCTAAGTGTTGTAATCAAATATCTATGTCCCAGCTTGGTTGTAGACACCTGAGTGCTGCAACCCCCCTGTCTCTACCTCAGGTGAGACTTCAAAAGCTTTGCAGGTGTTTCTGAAAGGGTCGATAGTTAGGGTTTTGTTGGTACGTTGTTGAAGTGTTGAACCCTGGGTCTTCCCCTATGCCAACAGAGAGGAAAATATGGTTGGCCTTGAGGACCCCAAGTGGGATTCGGGACCCGTAGGAAGGGTTGTTCATAATTTAATCCATAAGTGTTGGGATTTATGATTCCTCCTTGTAGGTTGGGATTTGATGGTCCTCCCTTATGTGGCTGGTGAAACAGTCCTCCCTGGGGTGGTCCCCAGGATTGTGGGGGGTTTTCGGTGAATGAAGGTTGAAATTGTCCCCCTGCCATCGGTTGGGTAGCAACTCGGATTTGACCGGTGAAAAGGGGTTTCCCCCCAATCAGAACTGGTGTGTTGAAGGATGGTTCCCCCCAGTAGTGATCTGTTCTACAGTTGGGTTTTGTTGCGTGGAAGGGTTTTCCATCCTTTCATGTGATGGTGTCCCAACAGGGTTTTGTGGAGTATATGAAGTTGCGTCTTGAAGAGGGATGGTAGGTGTAACTATCAGGGTAGTTTGCAAATGACTAGGTAATACGACTCTTGTTTCACTTTGAACTTGTCTTGAAGTGGTAGCAATATTGATTGTCGGTTCGACGGGATGGTCGATGGGATAACCTGGCAGTCCTACCTCTGCACCGATGGTGGTAGATGCATGTGGAGGGTCAAAGGGTGGTCGGATAAAATTAAATTTTTCATAAAGGTCTCATCCCAATGGGGTTCTCCATATAGAAAGAACATGTTTTTTTTGTGGATTACCATTTCAGTAGAGCAGATAGGGGTAGTTCATTCTTTGTTCAAATTTGGTTGTATTGGTTCCATATCTAGTTTATTATATGGCCTTGACGATAGGCTGGGGTGATTCTCTACTACAACGTTACCTGAGGAGTCTAGTCGGACAAGGAGTGGATCGAGAGGAATTTTCAAATTCAGGTTTAAAGGAAAGGTGGAATCTTCCTGAATTGTAACTAAATCTCTCTCAGGATTTGCTAGCAAAGGAGTAGCAGCACTCCCAGCGTCTGAATGGTTTTCGACCTCTTCACGGTAAGTGACTTTAGGTGAGTTAGGAGGTAGGGGTTTGAGCCTTATGGAGGAAACCCTTACATCCTACATGATCTATGAATATCTTTATCGGCCACAGTACCAATTTTAAAGGAAAACTAAATTAACCAAACAACACTTGCTAAAAAATCTAGAAAACCAACAAGAAAAACATTGTCTTCTCTCAATGAACGTACTAGTTGGTGATGAAATCCAACATCGTGCGATCAAATAGAGAAGAGTCTAGGATATGAGCGGGTGGATAAGTTACATTGGTGGCCTTCTTAACAAACGTACACCTTGGTACAAGTTCCCTCATGGTTTTACCCATGGGTTACCCTTCAAGGAGCCCGAGTGAGTTTGACCAACATCTGTTCTAGGTACAACAAAGACTTCCCTTTACCATCACCTCGTGTAAGGACCCTAAGGATTATGGCCACTAAGGATACCAACTCCCAGTCAGCCTCTGAGCAAGTACATTTGATAGTCGAGTCCTAACATATGGGAAGGATATCAAGTTCAAAATTCTTCAAGAGAACTGAGGACAAATGGACTGGTAAACTCCAGAGGACCCTGAATGGATTCATAATTCAGAAGCTTCGAGACCAAATTAAAAAAGTTGATCCTCAAGAATAACCCCCAATATATGATCGTACTACTATGATTAGTTAAGCCTGATAGGGATAATATTCATTGCTCTCCCGCATGTGACCTCCTGTTTAACCCCTGTGTACGAGGGGGATCCCATCTATGCTTATATGAAGATTGGATTTGCTCTCCCTATTGCAAGATTCTAAGTTTTTCTTGAATGATTTGGAGATTTATTCTCATAGCCTATTCCAAATCTCTAGTCCTACTCTATTTTTGGTAAAAAGATAAAAATAAATAAAAGTTTCTAGTTTGATTTTAATTAGTGTTCATTTTTATGGTTGTTCATTACACAAGGGTGAATGATAGTGAAACTAATGATGTTTGAGACTCGACTCCCAAAAAGGTAAAAGGAATGATATGCAAACTTTATTTTCAATGAACTTCTAGCTACTAGAAGGAGAAGAGCTTCTTTTCTTTTGTCACTAACAAAGACTCAAGAATGCAAAATTTTATACCACTTTATTCTCAACAAGAATGCAAACAATTTCCAAATTACAAAGAAGACCTTTCCAATATCCAAAACCAATGTATACAAGTATTTCTTTGTTTGATTGTAGATGCAAAAATGTTCTTCTAATGCTTTGTGCTTTCTCTAATAATGAAAAAGAAAGCTTCACTATCATGGTTTGAAAAATAAGAAGCAAAAGTACACAAACAAAGACACTCTCAGCAGTAAACAAGAGACCAAAAGAAGAATAACTACCAAAATATTCACTCAAAGGAAAAACATTAAGAAACCAAAAGTCACACTTTATAGTCTTCCGAAATTTAGTAAGGGATCAAATATAAGAAAAAAAATACTATGATCAATGACCTTCCTTATGAAAACCTCCAATCTATTAGATAATTGAGAAGAGTAGCAAAAAGAAACCAATTTAAGAGGGAATGGTTGATTTTGCAATAAGGAAAGACAACACAAACTCAATAAAGACTAAAAGAATGAAAGGTAGCAAGTTTAAGTCAAACAAAGGATGAGATCTGACAGAATGGGATATGAGTCTGAGAAAAAGATCCAAGGACTATGCCTAGCAAGAAAGAAAGTCTGCAATTTTTCAAAGGGAGAAAAATCGACGCTCTGGTAGCCAAAGCACTAGAGCACTGCAGTGCTCCTTGGAATACTTTGGGGGAGAGTTGATTAAGAAAAATCACTCTAAATTAACCTGTAGAGGGGCACTAGTCCTGAGAAAAGTTTGATAAAAACAAAGAAAAATTTGTAACTCGGGGAAATTCGATAAGAGACTCTATGAGACAACTTAGCAAAGATAAAAGATGTAAGAAAAGATTAAATTAGCAAATGGGATCTAAGGATAGGAAAATGCCATGGATGAACCAAGGAGAGAACAAACTAAAAATTCGATCCCCAATGGAGTCACCAATTTATGTTATAGAAATATTCCCCTACGGACAGGTGGAATTTCCCTTGGACTACAGACCCCTCTACCAAGACAGAAACTACCTTTGGACACTACCATTCCTATAAATTCATTTTATCCATTGAAAAAAAGAGAAGGAGAGTAAGTATGATGTACCTCACTTAGGATGTTTGTCCAAGCTTCTCCAATCCACAAGTTCCAAACAATACCTACAATGGAAAACAAGGAACAAATGACTATCCCCTACTCTAATGGATTAGACAAAATCAATTGATATATGAAGATTAAGACAAGCATAGACAAGCACATGTAAACATGTACTAGAAGGAAATATGCCAAGTATATTAATGATAACTTCAAAAGGAAACTTACAATATTTATATGATGTTGTAGTAGCCTCTCCAAGTCCTCCTCATCCAACCCTTGCTCGAAAGATCCACAATCAAAATAACAATGCTTTGTTGATTTTTTCCTCCCTTGTTCACCATGAGAATGCCTCTGTTTATAGGCTTTGAGAGTATCAACCACCTTGGGTATATTTGGAATTAGTTGAGGATATGGCTCCAATAGTTTTGATATCTCCCTTAGATGCATCCCAGGAGTTAGATTCAAGCCAAACCACCTTGATCCATCTATAGCTCTCTTTAGACGAACATGGGATTTCTTCCAAGATTTTCTTAACCAACTCGATAGTCCCTTAGAATGGGAAACAAAGCACTAAAACTCTCCCTGTGAGATGTACAAAGATATCTATCGCTCCCTATATATGAGCAAGGGAGCATTGATCTTCCCAAAAGTTTACAAGATGAGAAATTCTCATAGAAAAACATTTGTTCTGACTGTCAGATGATGGGGATTCTTCTTCTAACATATTTTAGGGGTTGTAACAAGTGTTTTCATGGTGTCGTTTGTGATGCGACACTTATGAAAAGAGAATGTGACATGTACAACACTTGCAAAAAAAGTGTGACACTTAAGACACTTTCAAAAAAAGCGTGACACTTACGACACTTGCGACAATGAGAATGTAACATTGTCGAAGTGAGGAATTTTTGCGTGTAACAATAAGGTTACTATGCATTCAACCTATGCATGGAAGGATGGTCATCCCTATATAGTTTCAACTAACTCCTATCAACTACTCCTTCCACGACTTCTCCATCCAACTTCTCCAGTTGAATAACACCTTCTTTTGTCACATATCTAATCACATATGGGCCTAACTAGTGCATCCTGAACTTCCCGGGGTGCTGCAAAAACTTATTGTCATAGAGAAATACTAAGTCTCCTTTATGGAACTTCTTCTTCTTTATGTGTCTTTCATGCCAAGCTTTTTCATGTGCCTTCTGTACTCGTTGATGGAACCTTGCGAAAAAATGGTCTTCCTCCAGTGCCATTAACTATGATAGTTTTTCTTCTATTGCGTCAGAATCTATAAGTTCTGTCATTGCAGCAATGTGCATAATCGATACAATAAACTCCATAGGCATGACTTCTTCCAGACCATACACTAATCTAAAGGGTGTATGACCTGTCAACTTCTTTCATGTAGTCCTATAATCCCATAGCACTACAGGAATACTTAAATATCATTCATCCCATCCTACATTACAAATATTTATCAATGCACTCTCCAGTATCTTATTGAAGGCTTCCACTGTTTCATTTTCTTGAGGGTGATACAATGTGCTCTTTTGATGATGAATTTGGAACTCTTCTGTCAATGTTTCAATTGGATTTTTCAAAAAGTGAGTTTGTTGATCGCTCATAAGTACCCTTGGACACCCAAACCTTGTAACTACATTCTCAAATAATAATTGCACAGTTGTCTCCACGTTGCAATATGTAATTGGTTTTGTCTCTATGCATATAGTCAAATAATATGTCATGGTAATTATGTACCTAGCTCCTAATAATTCTTTTGGTGGATTAATGGGTCCAACAAAATCTACTGCCCATTTGTCAAATACCTGCAATATGACTTGTGGATTCAAAGGCATCTCATCCCTTCTAGAATAATTTCCTACTCTCTAACAAACATCACAATTATGACAATCCTCCTTAGCATCTTTATGGAGGGTGGGCCAACATATCCATGTGAACATGATCTTTCGAGTTGTCTCTTTTCCTACGTAATGACCTCCTGCAATTCCTTCATGTGCCTCTGCTAGTATCAATGGTATTTCATTTTCCAATACACAACGCTGCAATATCCCATCTGCACCTAACTTATGTAGATTTCCTACTATCAACTGATAATCCACTACTTTAACCACTAACTGCTTCTTTTGTGCTAATTTCATGTCGGTTGGAGCTACTCCTGTACTAAAAAATTGGACAATATCTGCAAAATAGTCATCAACCATTTGAAATGCAAATAAGTGGGCATCTCATAAACTACCATTTATATTCCCTTCATATTCCCCTATCATTGTGTGCGATAGATTATCTGACCATCCATTCAGTTTCCATGGCTTCACAATGACTTCAAATTCATACTCCTGGAACAACAATAACCATCTGCATTTTCTCCCCTATAACACTGGCTTTTTCACTAGGTATCGCAGCATAGAGTAGTCTATATACATATTAAAGTGGGACTAGAATAAGTAATGTCTAAAATTTTGCAAGGAATACACCATTGCCAAACCTTCACGTTCTATTTCATGTAATTCTTCTGGGAAGTCGAAAACTTCCTGCTAGAAAATGCAATCAGATGGTCTAACTCTCCCTCTCATGAATGAGCTAACATTGTGCCAAGAGCTATAGACAATGCATACACATGAACTTGAAATGCTTTCTTCCAATCTGGGAACACCATAATGGGAACAATAACTAACTTCTTCTTCAACATGTCCAGACTCCGCTGACATTCTTCATTCTATTGAAACTTAGCTTCTTTCTTTAACAATTTTTCCATAAGAGTTGTAATCTGCACATATCCTTTAACAAATTTCCTATAATATCATGTATGACCCAACATTTCTCTCAATTGGGTGAAAAATCAAAAATCACAACTATCTTTGTAGGATCAACCAACGAACCTTTCTTGCATACCACATGACTCAACAAAATCACAAAAGGTGTGCAAAAAATACACTTCTTCAAATTTAATGAGATCTAATATTGTCTACATATATTGAGCATCAAAAACGGAGTTTTTATATGATCTTTCAATAAGCTAAACACATTCCAAACATCTAATCACACTTCAAGAAAATTATGAATAAATTCTTTGAAGGCTGCAACAACTACTCTAGAAAACACAACAGGTGCATTCTTTAACCCAAACAACATCGCTGTGTACTAGTAGTTTCCCCATTATGTCACAAATGTCATCTTATGTCTATCTTCTGATGCAATCTTTATCTGATGATACCTAAAAATCCATCATTGAATGCGCAGGCCTCGTTCCCTCCTACTTTCTCCAACACTTCATCTATAAAGGGGGTCGGAAATGGGTCATGTAAATAAACATCGTTTAGTTTCCTTAGTTCTACACAAATTCTAATTCCCCATGTTTTCTTATTTTGAACTACCATTGGACTGATCCACTCTGAATCTGCGACAGACTCAATACTAGCTTCTAACATTTTTTTAATCTCTACTTTCACTTTCTCCTTGTACTTCAGATTTAATATGTAAGGTCTCTGTCTTATTGGTTGTAATACCCAAATTTTGAGTCTCCATATTAAATAATGTATTTTGTTTATTTGATGAAAGGATAGAGTGCCCAAACAATTAAAAGAGGTCGGAGTGCCTAGGAAATGTAATGCTTTGATCATCATTAATAATAAAATAAATCATTGGTTGCTAGACGAACAAGGCCAAGAGTTATAGGGGGCTATGATTACACGAGAGAGAGGGCTTAAGGGGCTAATTATTTGTTTTATATTTTATTTACCCATTTTGGTTTTAAGGGAGAATAGTAATTACAAGAGCTTCTTGAAGGAAGGCCATGTGGTTCTTTAATTCCAAGAAATATATAAACCCATCTTTGGGATGTTTGCGGGGTTCACACTCTTCATTATGTTCTCTCTCTCCATTCACTCCTTCAACCATTCATCATTCTTCATTCATTTTGATCTTGTCTTGGAAAATGAAAATGAATTATTGGAGAGGGGCCATTGTTTTGTTGGATTTAGTAATTGTTGGTGTATTCCAGCCATGAATTGATGCATGTATGTTTGAGATGGATGGGAATGTGCTAAATTTTTCTCACAACTAAGAATCCTGAGAGTCCCAGCATGGATATTCTTGACCAGATGCATTGTAGCCCTAGAATGAGGTGGATGGCCTAACGGACTGCACGATAGAGAAGGGGGTCTAGTCTCTTGGGTTGTGTAAGCTGGAGAGAAGAGAGATGGTGTATTTTGGATTGTTGTGTGTTGAGAAACATGTGAGAGCTTGAGTGTTGACTAGTTTGGGAAACTGAGTGACACCCTGGAATTGTCCTTGTGGATTCATAGCCCTGGATCGGGGGTGACCTACTGTTGAGATTTAGAATAGTAGTGTCTATGGTTGGGTGGAATGTCTTTGGTTTGAAGCTAGTTGGTGATTGATTTTAATAAAGATAAGTTCTCTTGTTATGTATTTCTCTATTTGTGTATTTTTTTACGTTGTATATTGATTATTATATTTGAGATTCATGTTTATAATATCCTTTCTTGTTGATTATTGTTGTGCATGACATATTTTTCATTTCTTTTATGATGTAGTATGGATCTTGATGATTGCATGTGAGTCCTTCATGCTTCTTTATTAATTAAATTTTGTCATTAATTTGAAATTAGTTTTGAAGTGTTTAATTTGAAGTAGCATGGCCAATATTTGGTTGGGTATGTTATAGATTGGTATCAGATCCAGGTTCAACACTGGACTGGTATGGGCCAAAACTAGTGCGAAATTGACAAATTCATTATTGTGGATTTTTCTGTGACAAATTTTGGGGGGGGATAGGAAAAGAAGTGAAATCCCCAAATTTTAAGAAGATTCAAAATTTTAGTGCTTTAGAGTAGTTAAAGAAGTGATTTATGGCATCGATCTGTAGTTGTAGAGTAGAATTCAACCTTGGAATTTGAATTCATGTGAGTTTCATGGAGACTGTGTAGTTTTGTGGACTGATTGCCCAGATTAATTCCACATGGAGAATAAATAGTCAAGTTTTAGTCGCAGAGGATCGGAGTAGGATATTCCTAAAAGGCCTTCATGAACGAAGTGTCGCCAAATACTTTGAGTTGGGCATGAGGTGGAGTCTGAAGGGAGGAGTCCGACGACACAAGCCTGAAATAAAAAGAGTCGTCAAATCAATCAGATACATTATTAGCCATAGATCTCTCTAAAGGATGGATTCGGAAGGTCTATATTCAGACATAAGTTTGAAGTCTGAAGAAGAGAAGCTCGAAAGATTGAGATTTGTTAGATTAGTCAAGATCATTCTCGATTGTCAGATCTCGCAGAGATGTTCTTTCAGAAAAGTGTCTTCAGAAGAGCTCGTTCAAAAGGGTTTTGATGAAGTCAGTCCAACCGAGATAATCAGTGTGTAGTTTTGGACCCTAAGATGATTATGGTCATTGATTGGCATGATTGCTTACTGTTTGATCTATCAGACGAGCATGTTTTCTTAGAAGGGATTAGGGATGAGGAGAATTCCATGTATGTCTCCATGTTAGCATGCCATATCAGAGGACATGTCATCAAGAGTGAATGAATAAAAGAATGCCACATGGTAGCCAAGTGCATGGCTTCAGGAAGAATGGTTTCAGAGCATCCTCAGAAGGAGGTTGTCAGAGGGTTCATTCGGTAGTGCTTCCAATGAGCTAGTTCGATAGAGTGAGGCTGATAGGCTATCGTAGCTTGGAGTTTGGAAGGGACAAGTGTTGTGTCTCTTTTGTCACCTAAATGAGCAAAATGAAGACACTTACAAGTCTAGTTGGGTTAGCTAGACAAGACAGCAGTGAATGCAAGAGTTAGAAACATCAAGCATAAGAAATAAACAAGAGACTAAGCTAATAACAATAAAAGAAATTAAACTAGAGTGCATAAGATAAATAGAACAAAAATTAAATAACATGCATGCCACCAATGGATAAGTTGTATTAGTGGAAAAACACCAAAGAGAAAGTGAGACTTATGGGTTCCCTCTTCCTCCAAGGGAGGGCTCTTGAACCCCCAATGATTGAGCTCTTCTTACAAGAAACAAACTAGAAGGAAATGGTGAAGAAATCCAAAGCTCATTCACTCAAGAGGTGATATAAATGGCCAAATGAAATGGTGCTTGTATGCTCTTGATGAGGAAAGAGGATCCTCCAAGAGAATATAGGAAGAATAACAATACAAATGATTTCCTTGAAAATATAGTGCACCCATGGCCTCTTTTTATAGAAAAACATTGAGGCATTATTCAACCAGTCTTTAGTGTGAACAAGGGGCTCTTTAGGGCACCCTTAGGTCTTTGAATAGACCCCCACTCGGATTCAACTTGGATTTGGGTGTCAAATCAACTTGGGATATGAACTAGAAGTGGGTGGAAGGTTGACCAAAATCATAAATGCGTCGTTCTGAGGTGTGCACAGATTTTTGCATCCACAGTCACGCATCGGGTGCATATGCGATTTTCCGACATTTTTTACTGGTGCACGTGTGCACGCTTCCTTTGTATTCTTAGTGCATGCTGATTTTTTAACCAGTTGTATAATTTTGTGCCTTTTGGAAATGCATTTTTGGATCATGGATGAACTCATATGATGCTACATTCCTGTAACTATTTGCGGATGAAATTTCAGTGATAATAGATGCCCCCTGATGTATGAGGTTAGGAGCATACGTATAGCCGAAATACATCAATGTTTCTTCTAGTGAGAGTACCATTGTAATAAAGAATGTTGAGGGGAGTGGCAAGAGTGAACCATTGGAGGGAGAGGGGAACCTACAGGACCCAAACCTTTCGCAAGGTGTGAAAAATAAGACTGTGTACAAACGAGGCGGGCATGCCCCATGCTCGTGTCATGTAACTCAAAAAAGTGTAATACAGTAACTGAAGTTATGTGTTGGTGTAGATGACTACAACACCCTCAAGGGCATGTTGATAATAGAAGAGGAAAATTATGATGGTGAATAAACTCTGAAAATAAGCGATGACACCTATAATAAGTGTCGAGGATTCATAGGCATTGATAACCTAACAATTTCCAGAGGTCTTCGGCAAATATGAAAACAACTGCAATAGTCGCAAAGACCCACCGCAACATGAGAATGTATTGAAGTCGAATGTGGTGGGGGTCAATGATAGCAGAGAGAAATTATGGCTCTCGCTATGTCGTCCGAGACTTTTCATTGTAAAGGTAATGAGGGTCAAGATACTATCGCCCATCTGGAAACTGCACTGATGTCGACAGAAAGGGAGACGTGACTACAAGAAGTGGAGGGCTTCATGAAATCCACTGGATAAAATAAAAAACTGATGAGTAACATGGATGAAGTCCAGGTGCGGTGAGTGATCCGAAATCAAATCCAGAAGCCTGACAGGGTTTAAAAATGCTCAAAAATGAAAGCGCTCAGAATGCGACAAAACTAGTGCCATTGTGTCCGTCTTGTCTTCCTAATTCCAGTGGTATATTTACTTCATCAAACAGGCTCCGTATGCAGAAGATATTGCGTTCTGTCCAAAAAGACAAACAGGTAAAAAAAGGGGATGATTGTATAGTCTATACAGTGCCACGTGGCATGCTGACTGTACAGGTCGTACAGCTGATGTGGCAGCTCCAGGAGGCAACATGTGGCAAAGTGTGGCAGGTTGATTTGGCGTACAACTGGACCTATCCAAGGGTGACATGTGTCACCACTGTAAGGGTGACACATGGCACAGATGACGTCAGCAGCTGATGTGATAGGGTAGTGATGTGGTAGATGTATGGTGACAGGCAGCAGGCATGTGGACCAATCAACATATGACATGTGGCATGTTTTGGTTGGTTGTTGACGTGCCGCATGGCCCAGTCACAAGCTACCACGTGGCACCCCGTGGTTGGTTCGTTGGTTACATGTAAAATTTGTATGGGTTGCATGGGAGTCGAACCCGCGACCTCCCCTTCGGGTTGAGGACTGGTAGGGCCAGGCTAACCACCCACCCAATGGGTATTACTTGTTATGTAAATGGCGTAAGGTATATTTATGTTTGAAATATGGTTTCGTCGGTGGGGGAAAGGGTCGGGGCTTAGCCCCAGCCCTTGGTTTCACTGCTCGCACATGACCACAGTTCAGGATGAGCGGAGGTGCGGATAGGATCAGCCCATGGATCCTGATCAAATCCCATACGACCAGGTATGTCCCTACACAAAAGACGTGGGGGTTAGTTATTAGCCCGAGGATCTATGGACCACGCCATAAGACCCAGGGCTAAGCCAACAGCTGGGGAACGTATTAAAGGCGTGGTCCCATACTCTACTGCCAAATGACTAGGAGCACGCCCATGGTGGGGGCTAATGCCCTAATTTAGTCCAAAGTGGGTTTTTTATAAAGTTTTGGGATTTTTCAATGATTTAATGCCTGATTTTATTTGATTTTCTCCATTTTTGGGAGATATTGGGCATTTTTGGAGCCCAAATTTTGGGAGGAAGTTGGATATGAACAACCAACTTCAAACCTATATAAACCAGGCCTGTTTGAGGCCATGAAGAGGCAGTCAGAGTAGAGTTATGCTAAAGAGAAGCCAAGCCAAAGCCATTTTTATGCAGGGAAGCTATTGAGGAGCAGACGCTGTCGGGCCATTTTCGGACGTCCGTTTTGCATGCCATTTTCTTTGCAGGGTTCTAGAGATCTGGATGAACATGACCAGATCAGTATTGTAGCCAATTGGCATTGCAATGATTTATTTTTTAGATTTTGAACAGAAATAAAGAAACCTCCCCCACAGAGACAAAGGCCCGAAGACATAGGCAAAGTTGTGTCGAACTCCATTATCAATCTGCGTGTTATGGTTTGTTGTTTATTCTTTCATTTCAGATCTGCAAATGTGTATATGGTTGTCATAATTCCTCTTCTTTCCTCATTCTTTCATAAAAAAATTCTCAAATGGTTAATTAACACATGCAAAATCAAAACTCAACCATAGTCATTAAAAGACCCTACGGATCAAGTGGTATCAGAGCTAGTTGACGTTTGGATTTGAGTTTTGCATGTTAACCAGGGAAAAGCTACAGCATGGTGAAGGCGAGCTTGTTGCAGAGAATCCATTAATTGGATTGAGAAAGAGAGCTTCTCACAGCGAGAAGATGGCATCGGAAGAAGGGATTTCTCAAGATGAGAAAGAGTTCTGGAAAACATTCCATGCTATGTCGGAGATGGTGAAATTTTTGTACGAGGATTACTTGGAACGAAAGCAACCAGTTTTGGGTGGATTTTCAAAGAGAAAAATTGAAGAGGAAGAGCACCATCCTCAGATTCCTCCTTCACTTCCATCAACACCTCCTTCTTCTCCTTCTTCTTCAAGTTCAAGTTCTAAATCTAATGAGAAGAAAAATGTTCATAAGAATAAAAATGAAATGCCATTGTTAAAACTTGATGTAAAATTTGAGTTGCCCATATATTATGGTGAAGTAAATGCGGAAAAACTTGATAATCGGATCAGGCAGATGGAGGTATACTGCAGTGTGCAATAGATCAAGGATGAGGCCACAAAAATTAAGTTGGCATCTTTGAGACTTGCAGGTACAGCTCTCATCTGGTGGCAAAGCAAGCTGCAAAAGGGAACACAAAATGTGGGTAATGTATTTCCATCATGGAAGAGTTTCATTTTTTCACTTAGGAAACAATTCTATCCTTTGGGTTATAAAGAAAAAGCAATAATTGAATGGAAATCTTTAAAACTAAGAAAAGGACAAACAGTGCAAGAATACATCAATGGATTTCAAAAAATGGCATTAATGTTAGATATCCCTTTGCAAACACAACAAACTCTTATGAAGTATATAGGAGGTTTACCTGCGCATATTAGAAACATTGTTTTCATGCTTGGACCCACTAACCTTGATGAGGTTTTTGTTCAAGCTACATATATTGAAGCAGGGAAAGTAGGTGTGTAAGGGGAATCATCGTCTTCAAGGAAAGAGGACAAGAGGAAAAGGCATGGAAAGAATGCAAATGCAATGACAAGGAAGGAAGGAAAGCCCACTTGCAAGCATTGCAAGAAAGAGAGACATGATGAGGACAGATGTTGGCAGTTGCATCCCGAGAAGAGGCCAAAGTGGTTCAAATAAAAGAAGGGAACGCAAACAGTGGCAACGACATCAAAACCCACAGACTTGGGATCGGATTCAGGTGATGAGTCAAATATTTCATTCATTGGTATGACAGGTAAATTTGGTGAAGACATTGATTGTAGAATCAAGTTGTTTCATATAAGGGTAATCATGCGATACACTAATATAGACACATTAATCGACAGTGGATCTCAATCTAATCTAATCTCAGAAGAATTGGTTAACCAATTGGGATTAAAAACACAACTACATCATAAGCCTTACACACTTAAATGGATAAGCAATCATCATCAGATGCACATAACAAAGATGTGCACAATCAAATTTGCAATTTCATCTAAGTATGTGGATGAAGTAACTTGTGATGTTGTGTCATTAAGGGAATGTGAAATGGTCTTAGGTAGTCCATACTTATATGATTGTAAGGAAATCTTCTACAGGACAAAGAATCAATATCAATTCACTAAAGTAGGTCAAGATTATGTGGTTCATGCTCATCATGTTAAAACAAATAAAACACTTCAAACAATGGAACAATTAAAAAAGGCAGTGCAAGCAAGGGACAAACTGATAATTGTTTCAAATGAAGTAATTGATCTTAAGCAAGAACAAGACATGGTTGTTGAATGAAAAATCAATCATAAGTTGCTTCAAGATAAGCTCATGTCGTGCAGATATTTCAAGTATATCAACTCATTTACAGTCGTCTTTTTGATACTGTCATTAGCAATGTTTTCTACATGGATGATAGTGGCTTCAGTAAGATGTAGCAGGGTTCAAATGGCTAACATTATACTGTCAGTTGTCATGATTGTGTTACAGTTGATCTTGATGAGACAGGTGCACAGGACAGAGTTCAAAGATAGAGAGCAAGCCGGGTGGCCTATCCCGAGCTTGTTGACTGGTCTGTAACCTTTTGGGGACCAAAAGGTCTTTTTGTGGGGAGGTGTGATCCGAAATCGGATCCAAAAGCCTGACAGGGTTTAAAAATTCTCAAAACTGAAAGTGATTGGAATGCGACAAAACTAGCGCCATTGCATCTGTCTCATCTTCTTCATTCCAACGGTATATTTACTTCATGAAACGGGCTCTGTATGCAGAAGACATCGCGTTTTTTCCGAAAAGCCAAACAGGCAAAAAAAGGGGATGATTGTACAGTCTGTACAGTCCATACAGTTCCACGTGGCATGTTGATTGTATAGTTCGTACATCCATACAGCTGATGTGGAAGCTCCAGGAGGTGACACGTGGTAGAGCGTGGCAGGTTGATTTGGCGTACAGTTGGACCTATCCAGGGGTGACACGTGTCACCACTGTAAGGGTGACACATGGCACGGATGATGTCAGTAGCTGACGTGACAGGGCAGTGACATGGAAGATGTACGGTGATAGCTGGCAGGCACATGGAACAATCGACATTTGACACGTGGCATGTTTTGGTTGGTTGTTGAGGTGCCACGTGGCCCAGTCATGGGCTACCACGTGGCACCCCGTGGTTGGTTCATTGGTTACATGTAAAATTTGTATGGGTTGCACGGGAGTCAAACCCCTGACCTCCCCTCCAGGCTGAGGACTAGTAGGGCCAAGCTAACCGCCTACCAGATGGGTAGTACTTGTTATGTAAACACCATAAATTATATTTATGTTTGAAATATGGTTTCGTCGGTGGGGGAAAGGGTCGGGGCTTAGCCCCAACCCTTGGTTTCAATGCTTGCACATGACCACAGTTGTGGATGAGCGGAGGTGTGGATAGGATCATCCCATGGATCCTGGTCAGATCCCATATGACAAGGTCTATCCCTACACAAAAGGCGCGGGGGTTAGTTATTAGCCCGAGGATCTATGGACCACGCCATAAGACCCGGGGCTAAGCCAACAGCTAGCGCACGTATTAAGGGCGCAGTCCCATACTCTACTACCAAATGACCAGGAGCACGCCCATGGTGGGGGATAATGCCCGAATTTATTCCAAAGTGGGTTTTTTATAAAGTTTTCGGATTTTTCAATGATTTAATGCCTGATTTTATTTGATTTTCTCCATTTTTGGGAGATATTGGGCATTTTTGGAGCCCAAATTTTGGGAGGAAGTTGGAGATGAACAAACAACTTCAAATATATATAAACCAGGCCTGTTTGAGGCCATGAAGAGGCAGTTAGAGCAGATTTATGCTGAAGAGAAGCCAATCCAAAGCCATTTTTATGCAGGGAAGCTATTGAGGAGAAGACGCTGTCGGGCCATTTCTGGAAGCTATGGACGTCCGTTTTGCGTGTCGTTTTCTTTGCAGGGTTCTAGAGATCTGGACGAACATGACCAGATTAGTCTTGTAGCCAATTGGCATTGCAGTGATGTATGTTTGAGATTTTGAACAGAAATAAAGAAACCTCCCCCACAGAGACAAAGGCCCAGAGACGTAGGCAAAGTTGTGTCGAACTCCGTTATCAATCTATGTGTTATGGTTTGTTGTTTATTCTTTCATTTTAGATCTGAAAATGTGTATATAGCTATCATAATTCCTCTTCTTTCCTCATTCTTTCATTAAGTTTTTCTCAAATGGTTAATTAACGCATGCAAAATCAAAACTCAACCATAGTCATTAAAAGATCTTACAGATCAAGTGGTATCAAAGCTAGTTGACGTTTGGATTTGAGTTTTGCATGTTAACCAAGGAAAAGATACAGCGTGGTGAAGGCAAGCTTGTTGCATAGAATCCATTAATTGGATTGAGAAAGAGAGCTTCTCACAACGAGAAGATGGCATCGGAAGAAGGGATTTCTCAAGATGAGAAAGAGTTCCGGAAAACATTCCATG
>SNQJ01S0066487.1:22206-57061 GCA_010110895.2 Picea sitchensis
TTGGCATCCATTAGGTTCGGCCCTCACAACAAGAGCCATAACCTCTGTTCATGGTAGGGTTCACACCGAATGAACAATGCACAGAGTGAATACGATAGGGTTTCCATAGTTTGAATGCTCGACGAGACCGAAAACTACTCCATGCGTGCGAAGGTGGTGGGATTACCATCGCCACGCATTGCATTAATGACCTGTACAGAGCTGTTAAAACCATAATCATTTCAACAAATGCATCGACCAGCGAATGGGTGAATCACCATTTCTACGTGCCATTCATCCGAGTCAGAACCAACACCTCATATGATAATAATGCGCCAAGTGTTAAGTTTAAAACAAACACAGTACCGGCATTAACTATCGATGTAACGTGATAATTCCATTGTTCAATCAACCGCTTAATCACAGGGTTTACATAGCTCGGGACCATATAACATTCAACGTATAATCCAACTTTGCAAATATACCAAGCATCGATTCGTGAAGTCGAATATGATTAACTCATGCGCCTTGAAACCATTGCTATCATACCTTATAAACTTGCCAATGTATTTGGTGCATATTATATATGTTTGTACTCCAAAGTCTTAGAACCATGCAATCAAAAATTTCTTCATATAATAATCGAGTGAAAGTCCAAAACAAGGATAAAAGCAATATGACCAAATCCATTACAGTTTTCATAAGATCAGAACAAGACCAATAACTTTTATGCTCAAAGGTTTAACAATGAAATATATCCAAATGCGCAATCAAGGTAAGATAATTCTCAAGAACATAAGTTTGATACAACCTTTAGTAGTCATATGATAAACCAGTGATCAAGTACCTTTCAGCAAATCAACCAAAGATGACGAAAATCTAATCAACGAAAGAAGTGTTTTCACACTTGCAGTTGTGAAAACTGGGTCGAAATTGAATTGTAATGGTCGCAAAAATGAGACGAATGTCCATTAGCACAATGCGACAATGATTTGTCGTAGTACGACAAGGGGTGTAGGCAGCTTTTTTGAGAGCAATCGAAAAAATTGGGTTGGCTGCCAACATAGGTGAGGTGCATTGTGCCTTTCTCAATAGAAGCTACCTTGTAGCCTCACAAACCTTTTTCAACATCTCCATAAGTTTCTTTAATTTTTTGTGTTAATGCTTGGTCTGAAGTCTTTCCAGGGTAAAACTCTTGTGGGTCAAGTCCCTTCATGCTCAGCCCTGTGATACGATTGATTAGCGCCATATCAACAATTAGGTGATGGTTTAACCACAGGTATCCTCCGTGGTAACTTGCTAGCAGCAATTTTACACAAGCATTCACCTCCTGGTGTCTGCAAAAGTGCAGGATTTTCATAATGTTGAGAAAAGTGGACTGTGTGAGGTTCAGTGTACATTGCTGAGGAACGATATTTCAATTCTTTCCCTTATTTCTTTTCAAGTAATTATATGGGGCGAGCATGTTGTAAACTTTACGGTCGCCCAGGTTGAAGTCGCAAAACTTCAATGCTGCAACCTTGTCTTGATCTGTGCGGTAGGTGTGTACTCCTTTCGGTAGATATGCAGTGACTAGGGTGTATTCAAAGTCTCTAGGTACATTGTCCCTATTAATCACACCACTCAGAGGGGGTATGTAAGATGGTAGGATGGATGGCACTAACTTCATGTTGGCCACATCGTTTTTATGTTTGGTTCTTCTTTTTGCGCCATCTCGAGATGTTCCTGCTCGAGCAGTCGACAAGGAGGCTTGCGTTTCCCTCATTGATGATGCCTGTAAACCAGTAGACAACCCTCTCTCCGACATGACTCTTTTGGTTCAGAGGCTAGCGAGTACCTCTCTTATAGATTCTTTGAATGCACTGAGCTCGTCGGACATATACGCTCAGGAAAAACAATCGGGGTCACGCTAATCTTAGGCACTACACAGGAATGAATAATAAAGGCGTGAGGATCACTGTAGACACTTGCTAGTCTGTGAGCTTCAATTTCTCAGTTGGAAAAAGTGTTCTTCGAGCATGGCACAACAATATGAATAGGCAATCTCAGCAACGGTCTGCTTGCAACAGACATGGAGCCTTCATTAACTCTGTTCTATCTATTCTGGTGTTGTCCAACGGTCTAGTGATGATCCATCAATGCTTTTCTGTCCGTTCGGGGTGGAAATCAAATGGATATATTGGTCCAATGGCTATATTTCTTCGTCATGGTGAAGTGCCATAGGTCACTGTCCTGATATCCCAATGAAGTTCAAATTATGCAATTTTTCTTTCTACGATGTTCCATCGGGAAGCTCCTGTAGTTTTCAATCTTTGCCCTCTTCTTACTTAGCTTTCTAGCCTTCTTCCCGGTAATTTTCAACTCGGTATGTCTTTTTCCATTCTGATTCCTATCTTCCTTTAGCGTAGTCACTGTGTGATGTTGAGAGTATTTCAGGGGTAATAACTCTTATGTATCTGGAGTAAGTACTTTAGTCTTATGCGAGCCTTCTGATAGTCTTTCAGCATTGACATTGGGGTCTCTAATGTCAAGGGGCTTAGATTTGTTCTTTTGTTCCTCAATCAACTATGCAATCTTCTTAGTCCTAGGGATGGAGTCATAGAAGACCTTCCTATAGCTTCCCAAGTTCTTTCTATCATGACATTCACCTGTGTTTCCTCATCCAGAACACAATCAATGTCAAAGTCTCCTATTCTTACTTTGATTTTCTCTTTTTCGTTAAAAATCTCTAATAATCTAACATGTCAGTGATCATTCAAAGTTCCTTGCATATGAAATAGTATATTTTCTGATTCTCTCTGGGGTTCTGCTATTTCTGGATCTGGCTTAGGGTTTTCTTGGTTCATATTCATTCCTTCAAGCTTAGCAATCATTCTAGGGAAATCCAACACTTCATGGTCTAAAGCTTTGCAACAGAGACAACTAGATCTTTCATTAAGGAATTCCTTAGCAATATGTCACGGTCTTATGCAACTATAACAGAGGGTTAATCCTCTCTTTCTCTTAAATGATCCCCAGCCTCTTCTGTATTTCACACTAGGATCATGATAGCTAGCCTGCAAAAAATTCTTTCTAGGAACCTGCATCCATTTGTTAGTCCAAACATTCTTTCTATGCATAGGTATAACATATCTATCATACTTCTTATCAGATATATTCATATCAAACTTTGTTTCATCTAGTAATGCCCTAGTTTTCAAGCTAGGACATACTCTATCAAAAATACCTAGATCCATACTCTAGAAACAAAAATTTCCACTTATCTTACTTCTATAGAGCACAAAGCTTCCAGATCTAAAACTTTTAACTATTCTTACCTTTATCAGAGCACAAAGCTTACAGATCTTACCTTTTTTCTGCAGATCTGACCTGTTTTCTTCAGAAACTCCCACTTTTACCTTTCTTAGAGCACAAAGCATTCAGATCTTGCTTCTTTTCTTCAGATTTGGCCTCCTCTTTTTAGCACCGAGCTCTTCAGATCAAGTGAAATACTGCACACTAGGGCACTAATCCACGCACAGAGCTTCCATGGTTTCTAAGGAAAATTTTTGCACAAAGCTTTTCTTTCTCATTTCCTAGCAATCATGGTTTTAGGTCTCGACAATGGAACCATTTGTTGGCACAGAGGCAGACCCAGGGTTCAACGCTACAACGACACACCAACAAAACCCTAACTACCATCCCTTTTGGCAACACCTGCAAAGCAGATGAAGTCTCATGCGAGGTAGAGGCAGGGGTAGTTTCAAGACTCAGGTGTCTGCAACCTTAGCTAGGACATGGATCTATGATTACACACTTAACAAAGAACTTAGCATCAATAGTTCACCTAGAATTCACCCTTATCCCACTTCACAGATAACACAGAGCATCGCAGTATATACTTAAATCTAAGATAATTCATCACTTAGCAGCATATAACAGATCAGATCCAGTAGACTAGCACTACGCATCTCCATACATGTCAGATCTAACATTCATTCACATATCAGAAGCACAAAGCATAAATAGATCTATCTAATCATGTCATAGCACTTAGCAAGAGAGGGAAAACACATCAAAGTAACAGCACAAAGCATGACACACATATTTACGTGGTTCACCCCCACCTTGGGGCTATGTCCACCAACTCTTCTTCTCTATTAGTATATTCAATCATCAGTTACAGCATAGAGCTATCAAAACCTTACTCCACGTAGGACAGGAGATTTGTGCACACCTCACCAGATCCTCCTTCCTCGAGTAGATCTAGCACAAAGCCTTCTTACAATCTATGCACTTAGCACTTACAACACTTGCACTCAGCTCTGCAAGTTACTCACATAGATGCCAATCTAGAACTTAGCTTCTAGTCATCTCTCTACTTACATCACCTAGCTACTTATTTATATATTACAAAAGTGGGCCTAAACGTGGGTAAACTCATGGGTCAACATCCCTTTCCCATTACATATTCCCAAAAACCCAAAAAGGAGCCAAAGTTGGCCAAGATCCTGTGATTTCTTCTTCTCTTGGTGCTTCATCTTTGACAGGCTGTCGAAGTCCCAAAAATGGTCAAATATGACCAAGCATTCCTCAAAACTTGGTCAAGGGCCAACACATGGATGCAGTCATGAAACAATGTGGGCCAAAAGTAGTTGGCTCGGATGATTTTCTGGGCAGTGGACATCCCTGAGAGGTGGCCACCACAGGCACTACTATGGCAGACATTCAAGACTCTATCAGCTTCATCGATGGTTAAACATCAATGGATGATGGTGTCGACCCCACATCGATACAAAATGTCACCATTGAGGAGGTAGCGAGGGGCTTGATGGTGAATCCACTGACGATTGTCATGAGAGAGGTCAGACCCAAACTTTTTTGTCTGAAGGTAGATGAGAAGGTTTCCATACCAAGGGTCATCTGAGGGGATATAGAATATGTGTTCGTCAGAAAAATCTGTATTGATGGCAGAATTTGTGGCATCTGATGGAAATGTCATGATGAGTTCAGCGAGAATGAGTGCTTTCTTGATTTTTGGAGTTGAAAACTCTAGATCATACTCCTGAAGGATGACGATCCATTGGGTGAACTTACCATTAATTTGTCATCGACTAAGTAAGTACTGCATTGGGTTGGAATCTGCCATGAATTTGGTAGTGTGAAGAAAGATGCAATGATGCAGTTTCTGGACTACGAGGACAACTACGAGGGTGAGCTTCTCTTCATGATTGTACTTCAGGGGTGGTCCTAAAAGGTTTTTACTAATGTAGTAAATCACATTCTCTCGGCCATCATCCCCTAATTGCATGAGAACTCCTGCTACTGAGATGGCCGAGGCTTATAAGTAGAGGATATAGTCGTGGTCATAATTGGGTGGACTAATCAAAGGGGCATTGGAGAGTGTCGCTTTAAAATCATCGAAAGCATCTTGGGCATGTTCATCCCACCGAAACAGGATATCATGACGCAGTAGGTGAAGGAAATTGTGCGCACGAGTGGCATAGACAGTGAAAAAGCATCGTAAAAAGTTGGCTTTGCCTTGTAGGCTCTGTAGTTGGCGTAAATTCTGAGGTGGTGGAATTTTTGCGATGGCTTGGACTTTGAGGGGGTCTACCGTGATGTCATTTTGGGAAACAATGAACCCAAGGAGGCGTCTGACGGTGATGCAAAATACGCACTTGAGAGGATTCAAGTGGATGTTGTATTGATGAAACCATTGAAAGACAACTTGTAAGTCATCTAAATGTTGTGTTCGTTTCTTAGATTGAGCAGTGAGGTCGTCCAAGTAAGCGAGAATGATGCGAGTGAGATCATGGAAAACATAGGTGATGGCTCGTTGGAATGTCGCACCGGCGTTCTTGAGTCCAAAAGGCATGACTCGATACACAAAAGTACCCCATGGGATGGTAAATGCAGTTTTGTACTGATCTATTGGGTGGATCTGTATTTGATTGTAGCCAGAGAATCTATCCATAAAGGATAAGGCCTCGTGGTCGGTGTAGTCGTCGATAATTTGATCGATGAAAGGCGTAGAAAATTTCTCCTTAGGACAAGCATGATTGAGATCGTGAAAGTCGGTGTAGACACGAATGGTGCCTTATTTTTTGTTGACGGGGATGGGGTTGGAAACCCATGATGTGTAAGTGATGGGGTATATGATTCTTGTCACACGTAGTTTGTTAATTTCTACTTTGATGACCGCTGCTTTGGATGGGTGCAATGGTCATTTCTTTTGACGAATGGGGGTGATATCAGGCCATGTGTCAATACGATGTTCAACAATAGAGGCATCGAGGCCATGCATCTTCATGTATGACCAGGAAAAAATGTCCCGGTATTCTTGAAAAAGAGCTTTTTAGGCTGTGAGCTCTTCATGGGAGCATGCGGGGCCTATGGTGGTTTCTTCTATGATTCCTTGTTTGATGGAAATTTCAATCTTGATAATGGGGGAAATGTCGGTCATGTTGTCGTCTTCAAAAGCGTCGAGAGCAGGGATAAGGTTGTTGAACCAGTCTATATGCCCAGATGGAATGAAATCCTTGGTTTCTATTGCACAAATGGTGTTTTAAATAGGAGGGATGAAGGCCTCTTGAGAGAGAAAGAGCACTCGGTGATGGAGTGCATCCCATGGGCAATCGGGTGTAGTTAATTCTTCAAGGATATCCTCGTTGCAATGGAACATGCGAGAGTATAGGGGATCCGTGGAAGTGACATTAGTGATTGCACCATGTGATTGCCTTATGGTGGTGAAGACGTAGAGGGAGTGTCGCAAGTAGGTTGTGAGGGTTCGCTTGACATGAACCAAATGTCCAAATATTGTGGGTTAAAAATTGTGGTCGGTCGTAATATTTCCATGGGGAGATAAACTGGAGAATTTGGGGGATTGGGTGGAAAATCCTCATCTAGGCTATCCATGAACTAGGGAGGAGTGGGAAGGGCTTCAGGCTCAGGAGAGAAGATATAAACAATATCTGCGGAGGGAGTAGGGGGGACTACTAGCGTCACTGAAGGTGGTGTGATGGGAGGGTTTTGAAAGAGGTCCATTTGACAATGCTTGTATTCAATAATCATTGAACACTGATAAGTGAAATGGTTTAGTGAGTCACAGAGAGAGAAAGGAAATCTCATCCATTCGTTGACTAAGGTTGTGACATAATGGATTTCATTGACTGGGGTACTAAAAGACGTGGATGGAGAGGGGTCATGTTGGAAGCTTTGACGTACAGCCATTAGAGTTTGTCGAAACTGAGGTAACGTAGGGAAATGGTGGGTGTAATGGTCGTATTTGGAACAGATGGCACATGCGAATTTGGTTCACATCACTTGTATTCCTATAGTAGAAGATGTAGTGGTAGTACTCTATGAACTAGATGAAGCAACAAGTGGTTTCGTTGCTTGAGGGAATTGGATTAGATTATGTAACTCGGGGAGATAAGGACATCGATTGGTGGGGTGTCCTTCTTTCTCACATAGTGTGCAAGGGGGTTGAACTTGGGGAGGAAGAGGGGCATTGGGCTCTTTATTCTTCCATTTTCCCCTAGCTATAGTGGTGGTATTAGCAATTGGGGGTGGGGGTGGTGTGGTCTCAATAAGTACCGCAATTTGCATTAGGATGCCCTCAGGTTGGGGGGAAAGAGATGGTTGAGGGACCATCGTAGCTGGGTGTAGATACCATACTAAAATAGCGAACACCATATTGGGAAGGGTAAGTGTTGTGGCTATCTAGAAATATCGTACGCCCATTTGGGGGTAAAATAAATGGATTTGAGTGATGGATTGGGGGATTGTCTCCCAAATCGGGATGTGGCCCTAGGGGAGGGTGAAATCGGGAACAAGTGGAGCTGAAGAGTTCTCAGGGGATTCCTGAAGAGGAAAATCTACAACTAGTGGGATGTCAGATAGTGAAGAAGCCTCTGTGGGAGGGAGGGTATCTCCAGTTTCATTTCCCTTGGATGAGATGACACATACCTGTGTTGAGGGATGTATGAGCAGTGGTGCTCCATGGTAAGTTCCTAGTAAGGATGGGTCGTTGAAGATTCTGGGGCCCATCTCAATGAGTGGGTAGGCATCAGAATTATTATGGACAAGAGGTAAGATGTTTTCGATGTTGGAGGAAGGGTTGGGCTCATAGTGTGAGACTTGATCGATGGTGACGATCTTCCCATTGTGGGGGAACATCATCATTTGAAACACATAAGAGGCCACAGCTTTCATAACATACATGTATCCACATCCGAACAAAATGTTGTAATCGAGTGGGGTGTCGATAACCTCTATGTCAATGAGAATGGTTTTTCCCCCAACTTCAATGGGGATGTATTGAAAGATCCCTTCAAAAGAAGATGGTCGTCCATCATAAGCTCGCAAAGTGATGGCGGATGGTATAAGCTCGGGGGAGCCAAGTTTCTTCCAAACGGTTTTGGACATGATGAATGTGGATGCACCTTCATCAATGATGCATTGAAGAACTATGATGTTCTGGATTTTGACTGGTATCTGGAAAGCTACCAAAGCAGGGAGATGAGGTTCCCCACAATCTAGGTCGAAAGTGATGAGTCTGGTATCAGCAGGGTCGACTACCCCCAAGGTGGAAAGTAATGATTTCCATTGAGTGGGACAGGTTTGAAGGACTTCCAAGATTGACATGGTGGCAGGGGATTGTGCCAAGTCATCGACCAGACTATAATTGTGTGTCGCCCTAGCCTGAGGGTTGTTGACATTCCGTCGTAAGGGGATGCAAGGAATATGAAGGGGTTGTTCAGTGTTAGAGCATGGAATCATCCTAGGGGGTCTGTTTGTGACTGGGGGTGCTTCCAAGGTAGTGGGAGTAGATTTGGGGGGTGTGCTGTATTGTCGACTGCTCATTTGTAGAAGGACTTCTTCCTCACTAGTGAGGAGGATAGTGCGGTCTGCAGGAGTGCCCAGGTTTGGATATTGTCCCATCTGTGGTGGGGTAGGATGCAACTCTTGTTGGGTGTTCATCATCCCTTGGTGTGGGATGGGGTTTTGTAGCACGGCTAGGGGTGGTTGTTGCACATATTGTTGAGGGGCATGTTGAGGGGCAGGCAATGCTGGAGGATGTGGTTCATTCATGAATTCTTTCATTCATTTAAATTCAGCAATTCCAGGGCAGTGGTGAGTATAATGGCCATACTCACCGCAAAGGGCACAAGAGAAGTTCATCCGGATATTGTTGTTATTATTCCCTTGGAGTTTGTTGTTGTTTCCCCCTTGGGGGTTCTGATTCCGCTGATTCTGGTTGCCCCCAGCAAGTTGGTTTTGTGCGGGGTTGTTTCCCCCTGGTCCTGAGTTATTATTGTTTCAGTTTTTTGCTTTCTTTTTGGCACTATTTGACTAATGGGTTGGATTTGTCGTATTCAGTTGCTTAAAATTTTGATATTTCTGAATGGGAGAGGGTTGAACAAAATTAACCCCAACATGTGGTTGTCCTTGTGGTGGAGCCATGGGCTGTGGAGGGCCAGGGAAATACAGATTATTTTGTGGTAATGATCCATAGGGTACATAGGAAGGCATGGTGCTTTCACTAGTACTTAATGTGTAATCTAAGGTAGAGGGGTTACCAGAACTTGGTGGGCTAGCCGGGCGTGTGAAGGGTGCCAGCGGGGGTCCACTTATGGGTGGTGGGGGAACAACCGCATATGGTGGCTGATAAGGGGGAGGAGGATAATAAGGGGGTCCTCCATATACTGGTGGATATTGAGGTGTTCCATACATAGGTGGTTTTTGGAGGTGTGGATTGTGGTGTGTAGTGCTACCAATCAATCCATCTGCGGAGTGAGACATCCCAGGTTTGTCCTGGCTGAATGGCATGGGTCTTGAGGTGTCAGGTAGTAAAGTATATAAGTATCCTGATTGTGAATAAATGGGCTCGAACTGTTGAGCCTTGTTGATGGCTTCTTCTTCAGATTGTGGGAAGGTGGTAACTACATCTTTGGCAAGGAGGGGAACAAGTGATTTGAGAAACCAATTAAGGTATTGTTTCTTAGTGGCTTTTGGTTTACATAGACTACATTGTCGATGCCATTTGTGAATGTGGTCAACGATGTGTGTAGCGGAGGTTTGTTTAAACTATGAGAGTAGTTCGAGACCATTGTCATGATGGATTGGTAGTTGAAAGAAGGTCAAAAATTCTTTGTCCAAAGATTCAAAGGTCATATGGGACCCAGATTTTTCTTCTACATACCACTTGGCTGATGGGCCAGTGAGTGTGTGTTGGAATAACCTTAAGTGGATAGAGTCGTCCATGATGCTATTTGAAGAGCACCATAAATGGAAGGTCATGATATGTTTGGCGTGATCATCTCCCGCCTTGCCTTCAAACTTGGGGATGTCTGAAGATAGTTTGGTAGGCATTGTAGGCCATGTGGGGTTATGTAATATGGGATCATTAGTGAGCTTAGTCAGATCCAGCATATTGAGGGAAACCAAGTATGGCATATGGGGTTGTGGTGGAGGATTTATTCCCGTCATGGTGGGGATGTTTTGTGTACCTGACCCCTGAGGAGGGTTAGTTCCAGCCATGGTATGAGTGTTGTGTGTCCTTGACCCTTGAGGGGGGATAGGTGGGTTTGTACTTCCTCCTGGGGAAGAAGTGTGCCCCCCGCTTCCTTATAAAGGAAAGTGGGTGGATGGTTGACAATGGGAAGTGGACCCAAGTAAAGTGGAACCAAGCAAAGCAGATCCCAAGACAATAGCACTCATAGGGGTGTGATAAGGTGGAGCCGATGAGTTGGCAAGACTAGGAACTCCCCCTAGAATGGGAGGGAGGTTTAGCAAGCGTATGGAACGATGAGGATTCTGTGGGTCCCCTATGATGTCCGACTAGCAAAGTGGATGTGTGAAAATGGTGATGAGAGTAATAAATGAACAGGAGTCTTTGTTATAACTTGGACCTTCACAATATATCTCACAATCGCATATAATCACAAGAGCATCATACATGAATCAATTGATAAAGAATCATACATGTGGGTAGGTAGATTTTTTCCATGTGGGAGAACAAAGAAAAAAAAAATATTGTGTCCTAAAAGATGTAACGTCCTTCCTCTCAAATAGCACTAGACATTCCAATAGCACTCAACAGTGGGGTATGAAGCCACTGGAAGAGGAACTAGTGAAGGATGAAATAATCAGTTATAATGAGGGGTAGAGGGTGCATATCCCGAAAGAGCTGGCGATATTTCCCAATAGCCACACAAAATCCAATCAAGGTGCAATTGCAGCGCACAATTGCCACCTGGGTAGATGTCCTAAAATTGGTCACTAGGTACCTCGGTCAAAGTGCGGCATTTAGATTTTAGACCTAAGAAATGGGTCACGGGATGGATCTCGTCCAAGAGGTGGGTGCCTCAAGGCGGTATGCACAGAACAACCGAACCTTGGCCTTCGACCCTTCACGGGTATCTCCCTGCCTTATGGTGTTAGGAACACTTGACTTGGAGGATTTTGAAGTTCCCTATTTGTCAACTTATAATGTTTGAAGATGTGAGAACCAGATAACAAGGATTTATTTGGATGCCTATCCCCAATATCTTACCTAGACTAAAATATTCTTTTGGCACCTCCTGTGGAAGAAAACTTAATGAGTTTTTTAGAAAATTTTAGATGTGGTTGTTTGAGATATTGGGGGTGTGAACCAATCTCGTTCAAGCTAAGTGGGAGTGGATAGTAGCATAAAGAAATGGGTGGGGTGTTTCAGAATCCCTTTGGAGGAAACCTACTTCAACCTCCACGATTCAAGATGAAACTATGTGAGTGAGTAGTGACTTTGTGTGTGAACAAGTGAAAATGTGTCAAATTTTTAATAAGTTAGGTGTCACCTTGCTGCATGTGGACTTTGTGTGGTCCTTACAAGTCTTGATTACCTAATTTACTAGATTCCATTGGTACAACCTTGTGGAATTTTAAAGTCCCTAGAAAACTAGCATGTGGACATGTGGGTCCTTACCAATTCTCTAACTCCCTAGTGTGATTTAATCTAAGAAAGCTTCAAAAACTATCCTAGATTGTGCGCATGTGGGCATGTATGGGCCCGTTACAAAACCTTTAAACTTCCCTAGTGATTTATTCTAAGAAAGTATTTTTCAACACTATCCTATCTTTGCAGCATGTGGGCATGTATGGGCCCTTGCAAATTTAAGATGTGCTTGAAAAAAGAAACTAAGAGGGGGCCCTAGGGGGCTTTGTCCTCTCCTAAAAATTTTTTTTTTTTTAAGGGAGATGAAATATTCCCTCAATCGTTTTTTTGATTCTCAAGATCACTCTATGGTGCAAGAGAAGAGCATACTCAATGATTGAAGTTAGTTTTTCTGGTCCCGATGCAATTATGTGATAGTGGATGATTAAAACTTAGTTTTTATGATCAAAACAAGCCATCCATGTGGCAAAGAAAAAGAGGAGAAAAATATATTTTTTAACCTCCTAAGTGCCTATGTTTTGACTAACCCTTCATGTGGAGAGGGAATCTAAGTGTGGTGCAGATTACAATTTTCATAGAATCAATCTTAAGAAGGCTATGGGCCTTCAACATACCACAAAAATCCTTACAATTTGAAATTTTTTGTGCAGGTGTGCGGGTCGCAGAGTAGACAGAGGTGCATGTGGCGCCAGTGCGCAAATAAACAGTAGCCTATTGACACAGGTGCACAGAATGCACTGAGCACCATAGTGGGTTTGGTGCACGTGCTCGGAAGGCGTGCCTGTGGGTTAAAAAAACTCCACACTTTCTGTTACACGGCCGAAAAGAATATTTCGGATGAAATTCTCTTAGCTCAGCTCCAAATTTGGCATTTTGCAGGTCGACTTGGACCGGTTATGATCCCTGCAGGTTAAACAAATGAAAAAGAAGTGCTCAAACAACCCAAATGGGGAGGAAATTGATACCTATTCCCCAATGGAGTCGCCAATCTGTTGCGTCTCTTTCGTCACCTAAATGAGCCAAATGAAGATGCTTACAAGTCTAGTTGGGTTAGCTAGATAAGACAACAGTGAATGCAAGAGTTAGAAACATCAAGCATAAGAAATAAACAAGAGACTAAGCTAATAACAATAAAATAAATTAAACTAGAGGGCATAAGAGAAATAGAAAAAAAAATAAACAACATGCATGCCACCAATAGATAAGTGATATTAGTGGAAAAACACCAAAGATAAAGTGAGACTTATGGGTTCCCTCTTCCTCCAAGGAAGGGCTCTTGAACCCCCAATGATTGAGCTCTTCTTACAAGAAACAAACTAGAAGGAAATGGTGAAGCAATCCAAAGCTCATTCACTCAAGAGGTGATATGAATGGCCAAATGAAATGGTGCTTGTATGCTCTTGATGAGGAAAGAGGATCCTCCAAGAGAATATAGGCAGCATAACAATACAAATGAATTCCTTGAAAATATAGTGCACCCATGGCCTCTTTTTATAGCAAAACTTTGAGGCATTATTCAACCAGTCTTTAGTGTGAACAAGGGGCTCTTTAGGGCACCCTTAGGTATTTGACTAGCCCCCCACTCGGATTCAGCTCAGATTTGGGTGTCAAATTGACTTGGGAGATGAACCAAAAGTGAGTGGAAGGCCAACCAAAATCATAAATGCGTCGTTCTAAGTTGTGCGCAGCTTTTTGCGTCCACAGTTGCACATCGGGTGCATATGCACTTTTTCGGCGTTTTTCACCGGTGCACATGCACGTGCTTCCTTCATATTCTTAGCACATGATGATTTTCTAACCAGTTGTATAGTTTTGTGCCTTTTGGAAATGCATTTTTGGATCATGGATGAACTAATATGATGTTAGATTCCTGTAACCATTTGCGGACGAAATTTCAGTGATAACAACAAGGAACATGGAAAGTTGTGATTTCCAATGGAGGTTTTCCTACAAGATGATTCTAATAGTGTTTCAGACTATAGAGGTTTCGACTAAGATCAATGATCCAGATCTCTTCCAAATTGAGTTCGACGGTGCATATCGCCACATAGGTAAAAATGTCCATCAGTTTCAAAAAAAGTCTAGAGCCATTTTCGTATTTTTTTCATAATGGGATCATATTAATTCGGATGGAAATGAAAATTTTGAGTTTTTTCTGCAGAGATGAGACATACAAAAATGTCAAAGAGGGTCATTGTCCATTTTTGCTTGGATTTGTCAGAAATTACGAAATAGTGGTTTTTAAAGATCTAGGTCCAGATCATTGGCAGAGATCCATATTAAACTGAAATTCATGGAGAGAGTCCAGAAAGAATACACAAAAATAACCCACGAAGGAACTGAATAAATCCTAAGGGGATTGGGATGATGATGCTGAAATAGGCCAAAATCCACTATTATGAGCCATGTTTTGGGGATTTTTGAGATTTTTGGAGGAAAAGTGACCCCAGATCACAAAACTGAAAAATTTTATTTACTCGACATTCTATACACTCATCAAGAAAAACAACTTTGGTTTAGTTAAAAATTTATGTAAGTGCACATATTGAGAGATAGCCAGTTTTGCTAAAAATTCAAAGTCTGGAAAATTGGGTAAAAAATAGAAAAATGGTCATTTCTAGATTGTTGCAGTTTTTTACTAGAGCATCAGATTACAAATATGAGAGTTGTTATGAATTTCTTGTCATTATTTTTATCTATGCCTCATTAAATTTTCTCTAGTTCCTGACATAGTTTCTTCTGCATTTGATTGAAGTTGGCATTTCAATAAAATTACACTAGTGGAGAAAATGCACAAATGGGGTGAAAATGGTTTTTTCAGGAGCCATAACTTTCATCTCAGAGATCAGATAGGGGCATGATTATAGTCTTTGAAAATATGATTAAGAGGAGAATAACCTAGAATTATTAGAATCTGGATAATTGTGATATAAATATTCATAATTTGAGCAGAAAAAAAAAAAATTAAATTAAATTAAATAAAAAAATAATTAAATAAAAACATGTAGCATTAATTAACAATTTTTTATGATATGCATATTTCTAACAAAAATGGTTGCTTTCACATTTTACAGAATTAGGGGGTATAAACATATCAGTTCAAGATAAGAATTCATATTCAAAAAATGGAGGAAGGAGAGGGAGCCTTCAGTCATCATAAAGAATCCAAAGGAAAAAATATCAATGTTGGTAATGCAGAGATGGAATCAAATAGACACAAGGGAAAAGGGGAGAAAGAAACATTAATAGAAACTATGAGAATCCTAGGAATAGAAGTATAAAGCTACAAAGAAGACAGTGAGAGGATGATAAGATAACAAAATCAGATAAATTCTCAAGTGATGCAAATCCTAAATCAGTTGCAGAGGCAAGCAAAGAATGGATCAAACTCAAGATGGGAGGAAGAGGGCATATATCATGAAAGAAGATATAACTACAAAAGAGTTGGTTATTAAAGAAGTGCTACAAGAACTCAAAGACATCACTCACCTCCTTACTCAATAAGGAAATTTTATGAATCTGAATATTCCATAAGTAGTCCAGAGGTGTCTCCTGTTAGACACCAAAGATGTAATGTCCCTTTCCAAATGATTATATGGAGGTTAAAGGAATAGCCTATAATTCTTCCCTGTAGACTATAATCAGTGCAAAAAGGGGAGCTATGGAGGTTAATTGATGTCACTAAGCTTATTAAAGAAAAATTCTAAAGTGACAATAGTTAATTAAAATAAAGATTATAAAGTGAATTTATGATTAATAGAGAAAAATAACCTTATAAGTCACTTTAATTATTTTAAGTGATTTTATGAGAGGCGTATAAAAGGAAATGAGGGGAGCCTCTCTCTCATTATTCATGTTAGGTTTTTGACTTGATATTGTGGAGAGCTCAAGGAGTTTTGGAGGCTTAGGTTTTGGAGTAAAACCCTAGATCTAGTTTTAGTGGTGAAAGATCAACTCTAACTAGGAGGATTGGTTTCAATGAGGAGATCCTACTCTAACCAATATCTACAAACATTCTTATACTGGAAGAAACTATCCCTTAGAGGTTTGATTTTTTTTCAAGGTGAAGCCTTTGGATCTTTCCTTAGCACGATTTATAATTGGAAGGGTGAGTTATGTAAGGTGAAACCCTCTTTTTAGTGGTTTGATTTGCCATTATGAGTTAGCTATTGTAGCGGAGATTCTTTGGCATTATGGCAGGGCATTTCCCCTTGGGTAAATCAAGGGATTGAGTATTATTTTGAGACCCTAGTTTATATTATATTGGTTGCATGAATTTCTGAAGTCACAGGGCGAGTTTATATGGACATGGTGCATTCATTGACAAAGATTCCCACTCTTTGAGCCAGATCCGCCACCCTTTCATTTGAGATTTAGTTTACTTTCTTTGGATGAGTATTTAGAGGTGTTTTTTACATATTTCAAAATTGGGTTGACTACTCTAGTAGCAGAACCAATTATCTGAAGACAGGGGCACATTTCTTGGAATTATGGTCATCATTCTGTAAAGGAAATTCATTTAATTGATAAAGTTGTTGATGTGTTTATTTTAGGAGATTTTTTCTATTGTAGAGTTTCATTTTGAGTTCATTTCCCATCCATATATCAGTTGTGGCAGACTCTCTAAAAGTATAGAAATTACATACATAGTTTGAGTGTGTTATTCTTTAGTTGGGTCCATAATTTCATGTGAGATCGATATCTGTTGGGGCAACTCCTTGTTAGTTTATGTATGGAGGTTTATTGCAATAAACATCCATTTATATTGGGCTTATTATAGCTTCCACAATAGTGTAATACTTTGTATCAAATCTGGGAAGTCTTTGGCATCAGTTTTTATAATAATATAAATAAGTTGATACTTGGAGGTATGTATGTTATTATTCTTTAGAAATTGTTACATGTGTTTGTCATTGGCCTTTCATGTTATAGAAAGCTATTTTAAAACATAATTTACATTAGTGATATACTTGGGAAGAAATTTATAGCCAATACCTTCCAACTGTTTGACAAAACAACTCAATGATACCAACTATAATTAACTCAACATTAACCTTATATTTATAATAACCACCTAGTTGGAGGTACAAGGAGGTAAAACATCCCTCTTATTATCACTCTATAATTTTCCTTGGTTGTGGAAGGAAAACCCAGAGGTAACCACAAACCAACTTGCAGATTGGAAGCTACCCCTTCCAATCCAGAGAGTTCTCTCTCTTCTATAACTCAATCAATGACTCACTGGTTATCTAATAGGCACAATGGCTAGATATTAAATAAATAGGGTTTTAAAAGGTTTATGAAAGTGGTGGAAGAGTAGGAGAAAGTAACCATTGGGAATGGATTCATAAGTTGAAACTATTAATTCAAAGGATCAATAATTTGTAAGTGAACACTCAAAACAAAGGCAATACAATTGATTTTTCAAGCTTCTTAATCCATTGCAGTATGGGAGAGGAAATAAATATTAAAAAACCATTACATTGGAGCATCAATCACAGGATGAATTCCAAATTAATTTAGAAGAAAACACGAAAGTATCTAACTGTTATGAAAACAGAGCATCATAGATGAATTATGAAATCACCTAATTTCAATCAAATACTGAAGAAGTAGACATTCAGATGAAAACAAGGAAAGGATAACATGGACATAAGAGAGATAATGAACTTAAATACATCAACACATGAATATCTGCTCAAACATTTTGTACTTCTCAATTTATCCATTATGAACAGTTCTGAAAATGTTACAGGCACAATGGTCTCTTCCTTACACACTTGAACCCCTCTTCCTTCCTTTTTCTTACAATATATATTATGTCTTTACATTATAGCTCAAGAAGTTCGAAGCTTTCAATTTTCGTAACTATATCAAGAAATTACAATGAACTCAAACCAATTCCTATTTTTTAGGGTTTAATTTTATGATCATTTAATACATACAAACTATAATGAAAATAGATGAATTCGATGGAAAAAAAGGTGGCCCTTCAAGTCATGATGATTTTTTTATATGATTCCTCCAGCTAGCAATTGAAATGGCCCTATTCCAAGTTGACTATACCATTTTGTAACGAAATTGGTCAAATCGCTGCAAAAACTCAGCTATAGGAAATTTTGCAGCATGCAGATTCGCTGCGAAATCTCTATTTTCAGCATTCTTCAAAACCATGAGAATTTGAAAACATTTCCATTATTTATCCACATCAAATAAATCACACCCACAACAATGGCAATGTTTGAGGTTTCAAAGGTTTTGAAACAATTTTGGTAACTTCTAGAAAATCACTTATAAATGTAAACGTTGATAAAGAACACCATATTGCAATATCGTTTCGAGGCCAAGGTTTTGATTCAAAAGCAACTATAATTGTAGATGAAAAATATAAAGGTTCTCCATTGAAAGGAAATACCTGAGTATTCATAGTATTCTCAAGAACATCTTGTTTAGTTGCTTGTAAATAAATAGTCATCTCATGTCCAATGGAAATCATCGCTTATGTGCTTGAAAAAGGAATCACTAAATGAAGAGATATGTACTAGTCCATCTGTGGATTCTTGTTGGCACAGGGGAAGACCCAGGGTTCAACTCTTACAGCGCACCAACAAACCCTAACTACTGGCCCTTTCAGCAACACTTGCGAAGCAGATGCAGTCTCACCCGAAGTAGCAATAGGAGGTTGTAGGAAATAGGTGTCTACAACCGTAGGAAATGAAAGTGGATCCAAAACAACCACACAGAGAAATCTAGATATTATTTACCACTCTTAAGCGTACCTTGCAAGTTATATCTCAGATCTAACACAACAATGCAATGACAGTATAACAGAAAGCAAAGAACACAGCAGCACTCACACAGAACAACAAGATATATGTGGTTCACCCTCTCCCTAGGGGTATGTCCATAGAACTATGTTTCTTTATATATTAAGATGGAAACATATAGTTCTATATGCACACTTAGTTGTAGATCTCTCTCTCTCTTCTCTCCCCTCCCTACGCACCCAGCTACAGGGTTGATCTTCACACCCAGCTGAAGATCTTACAATACAGACTCAATACAATTCTCTCTCAATATTTCTCTCCTCGAAAACAATAGAAACAACACCACAAGATGAACCCCTCTTACTCTTCTAGACCTTTATTTATACATTACATGACCAAAGTCTAGGTTTCAAAACCCTAGATCCAAAACCCTAGGTCTAAAACCCTAGGTCCAAAACCCTAGGTCCACTTGACTCACGCTTTCAAGGCTCTGCCAACCTGTCCTTCCTTCTTTTCCACACGGTGCTCCAAAGCACTCGTTGATATCTTTTTCCGCTTGTTGAGTTGTCCACAATCCATCTTCCTTGTTGATCTATCTTCCTTACTTTTCTCTTCCAACGGCTAGCTTTTCCTTTACTTTTCTCCTTCTTTTCTTCTTCTTTGACTACTTCGACCCATTCTCAGTCATTGTGCCTTCCGCGCAGTTCGTACTTCGCCTTTCTTCCTTAATCTTCACTTTCTTCCATAATCGAGGGCCAACAGGCCCCCAACACTCACATGTGACTCATCCCGAGTCATTGCAAGATTGAACCTTCTATCTCACTTCGACTGCAGACTGCGCGAAGCAACCTGTGCTTTCGGCTTTGTCCCTTCCTGTCATGTGTAGACTATATTTTATGTGTCTAGTACCCAGTTCAACTGCATCTGGTACCTAGATCCTTCTTCTTTTTCTTTTACTGGGATTTGCGAGGCAGTTGGTTGTCATAATACAATTTCAACTGGCTCCCATTTACCAAACCTTCTTTCCATTCTCCATTCAGATTCTTCAACTACGGAGCTCAACCTTTTGTAACATAGGCAACCTCATATAGCCCAAGCCAATGTGTCCTGAACTTCCCTGGATGCTTCATGAACTTGTTGTCATATACCAATACCAGATCTCCTTGCTTAAATGATTTCTTCTTGATATGTTTGTCATGATTGGCCTTTTCTCATTCCTTTTGTACCTGCTGATGAAATCCTACAATGAACCTGTCTTCCTCTAGTTCCACCAACTGTGCAAGCCTGTCTTGAATAGCACCAGTGTCATCCATATCTGTAAACGTTGCAATTCTTAAGCTAGGAACTAAATATTCCATAGGTACCACTACTTCCATGCCATAAACTAGCTTAAAGGGAGTCTTCATTGCCAGCTTCTTGCAAGTGGTTCTATAAGCCCATAACATTGCTGGCACTCTCAAATCCTAATCGTCTATGTTGACACTGTAAATCTTCGTTATCGTTGTCTCAAATATCTTATTGAAAGCTTCGACTCTACCATTTGCTTGTGGGTGGTATGGAGTGCTCTTTTGATGGTGAACTTCAAATTGTTGAGTCAAGGCTTCAATAGTTTTGTTAATAAAATGTGTGCCTTGGTCACTCATGAGTATCTTCGGGCATCCAAATATGGTTATGATATCATCAAATATGAACCATGCAGCTATAGCTTCACTATAGTCCTTAAATTCTCTTGCTTCTAACCATCTGGTTAAATACTCTATCGCAGTGATGATGTATTGAGCTCCTGTGCGCTTTCCTGGTGGGTTGATAGGTCCCACAAAATCAATGGCCCATTTCTCAAATGCCTGTAAAGTTATTTGAGGTGCTAAAGGCATCTCATCTCTTCTATAAGGTTTCCCAACTCTTCGGCATACATCACAGGCTCTGTAGTATTCCTTATCATCCTTATGTAAAGTAGGCCACCAGAGCCTAGCTCTAAGAACCTTTTGCGTTGTTTCTTTCCCTGCATAGTGTCCTCCTGCGATGCCTTCATATGCTTCTGCCAAAATTAGTGGTATTTATGCCTCCATAACGCATCTCCTCAAGATCTCATCAGGTCCTATTATATATAGATGCCCAGCTATAAGTGAAAAATCAGCAGCACAAACTGCCAGTTGTTTCTTCTGAATGATTGTGTATTCGCGAGGTGCCATTCCTATGGACAGGAACTGGACTATCTCAGCGAAGTGATCATCGGCTTTTCTAATGGCTAACAACTGTCCATATGGTAGTGTATCCTCCAAACTAGTAGGTTCCTCTCCATGTTCTAACCTAGACAAGTGGTCAAGTCCCTTATTCATTCTCCCTATCTTGACCATAATCTCAAAGTCATATTCCTAGAATAGTAGTAGCCATCTTCATATTATTCCCCCCAAAATTGGCTTGTTGACTAAGTATTTTAACGTGGAGTGATCAGTGAACATATTAAAATGTCCTCCCAACAAATAGTGTTTAAACTTCTGCAGTGCCTACACCATAGCCAAACCTTCTCTTTCGGTGGTAGTGTATTTTATCTCAGTTGTAGAGAGCTTCTTGTTAGCAAAGGCTATGGGGTGGTCAATGTCTCCTGCTCTTGGTTTTGCTAACACTGCTCCTAATGCAATAGATGAAGCATCGACATGGACGTGGAATTCCTTACTCCAATCTAGGAAAACTAGAATAAGCGCAGTAACCATTTTCTGCTTCAGTGTGTCAAAGCTCTGCTGACATTCCTCTAACCATTGGAACTGACAATATTTCTTTAAAATATTCTCCATAGGTGTTGTTATATGTGCATAGCCCTTGATAAACTTTTTGTAGTATCCAGTATGCCCTAATACAGTGCGCAACTGTCTAACCAAAGTAGGAGGAGGTAGATCAACAATGATGGCAATCTTGGAAGGATCTACCAACCGCCCCTGCTTACATACAATGTGTCTCAGAAATACTCCAAAAGGTGAAAGGAAGATGCACTTCTTCAGATTCAAGGAAATTTGACATTACCTGCACGTATCCAGCATTAGTCCCAAACATTCAATATGATTTTTCAATAAGCTAAACATAGTCCAATCATCAAAATATGCTTCCAAAAATTTATGTAAAAATTCATTGAATGCTTCGACCACCACCCTGGAAAAGATGGTTGGTGCATTCTTCAATCAGAAAGGCATCACAATGCATTGGAAAGGACCCCATTCTGTTGCAAATGTGGTCTTATTTTGATCTTCCTTAGCAATCATGATCTGGTGATAACCGAAAAATCCATCTGTAAAGGAATATACACCCTATCCTCTTGCATTATCTAGAACCTCATCTGTAAAAGGTGTAGGGAATGGGTCATGTAAGCAAGAATCATTCAACTTCCTGAGATCTACACAAATCCTGATTTCTCCTGACTTCTTGTCTTGGACCACCATAGGGATAATCCATTATGATTCTTCAACAGGTTCAATGATTCATGCTTCCAACATTCTGTCTAATTCAATCCTAACTTTTTGTTTGTATTTAGGATTCAGTCTGTAAGGTCTCCTCTTGACTAACCTTGCATCTGGTTTCAAAGGGATCTTCATTTCTCCCATGGGCCCTTTAATGCCCTTCATATCTGTGAACTTGGTTGGAAACATGTCCTGATATTCATGCAGTAATTTTGTAATATTATCAATAGTGGCATCATCCCAATAATCTCCAGCGTTGGCCAACTTAGGTGCTTTCTCTGTTCCCATATTAACTTTCTTGATTTTAATTGGTTGTCCAATGAAAGGTAGTTCAATCCCTGGACCTTGTATGTCTATTTTTCCTTCAATTTCAACGATGTTCACATTCCTAGGATCATCATTTTCATCAACATTGATATTGTAATAGCCCTGTAATTTCTGAAGAGGTGCAGTCCATTCATCTTCCTCTTGCTCAACAGGGAGGTTAGGTGCCTCCTCAAAGACTTTATGCCTGACAACGTTTAGAGCCTGATCTATTGTAGGATACTGACATTCAAATAAGAATGTAGCTATAAAGTTCTGAGTCATACTGTGCCAATCTGAAGTGGTGAGGTGCAGTTATTCTTGGAGGCACCAATTGATAAGCGTGGTATCCAAAGTGTTGATGAACTTATGCACCCACTTTTCTTTAGGAATGTCTCTCCAGGCCTCCTCACAACTCCGCACATGATCCTTCGGACAACTCTAACCTGTGTATCAAACTTCGCACCCTTCGACTTGGTCTGAAAAGCGCACTGTCATCAAAGTGCAACATTGCACCCACTCCGTGATGTTCTTTTTTTGTTTTCCCCACCATCGTGTTGGCATTGCTTTCAAGGCTTCATCCAGTGACAACATCCTTTGTTGTACGGGTACAATTTCTTCAAATTCCAATAAGAATGTTTCTAAATGATTCAAACCATCAAATGTGGGAAGATTACTTACTTCTGTTCCAATCCAGCGAACTTCCCTGGTCAATCTGGCACATCTCCGCGCAGAAACTTCATACATTCTGTTCTGCCAGTTCTCCAATGCTTCTTCTGAATCTGATGAACATGCACTTTCACTTTGCCAACTTAAATTTCCATATGTCATAGGATTAATGTAATCTTGTTGTCTTGTAGTCAATTTATATATATTCTCTAGTTCATAAGCACGGTCTTCTTCTCTTATAGGTTCTGTGTATCGGCGACCTTCATCAGGATCCAGAGGTGCAATGACCCTAATTCCATCACCTTCAAATGTCATTCTTCTTTTCTTTAAGTCAACAACAGTAGAATTGTTGAAAGCCCAAACAATGCCTAACAACGTAGGATAAGGACAATTGTCATCAACAATCTCAATCACTTCAAAATATGCAAATGTCCTCACCTTGTCGATGTCCACAAGGACATGCTCTAGTCTTCCAAAGGGGCTTACTGCCTGCTAATTAGCCATCTTGAGCCTGATATGAGAGTAAATCAACTTAGTTTTTCCCATCAGTGCCCAGGTCTGCTTCGTCATAACATTGACTTTTGATCCCAAGTCGAGGACCACATAATCTATGTCATAGTCTCCAATCTGAGCATTAAGGTGTAGTTCCTTGTTTGTCCTTCTCTCTCTAGATACCTGTTGTATTGCTTTATTTAGCAGAGGATTTGCCCTTCTTATCTCATACTGTCTTATTAGGTGTTGTAGTTCTTGTATAGCTTTCTCATCTTTCATCAGATTAATGCAAGTATATAATAAATCCATAAGCTTGATTACCTCTTTTCCTTTCCTGGGCGATGCAGACTGATCAAATGCCATAGGCATTCCACATTCTCTCACTTCTGGTTGTGCCTTAGATGAAGAAGCATGTTCTCTTCCAAATTTTCTTCTTGCCTCTTCAAACGTCTACTTTTCCTTCCTTGGATCAAACAACTGTGTCTTCTCTACAGCCCTTATGATCCCTGATTCTTTTGTAGTCTTTTCTGGAGTCAACCTGTCTTCTCTTGTAACATCACCTCCTCTAGTGATAACAACGACTCTAGGATCCTCTCCACGAGGTTCCACTGATATCAGTTGCACTTGCTGGTTTCCACCCCGTCTTTCCTGAAGTTTCACCAGCAATACTAGACAATCTTCAATAACATGTTCAAATGAGTTGCAGTAGTTGCAAGTAGTACAAGGATTCTGATAGTCCCTTTCCAAATGTCCTGGTTGTGTGCAGTTATAATAGAGAATCTAACCTCTACCTCGACCCATACCTCCACCTCGTCCTCTTCCTCTAAGTCCTCCACGAGGATTAAAGTTTCTTCTTCCTGGGGAATTGAACTGCGCATTTTTTCCTTCTTGTTGTACTTTGCCTTAAATTATATATGTACCCCTTGATATTTCATGAAAAAGCTCATAAGCCCTACAGTCCTTCTCATCATGCCCCACAGATTTACAGAATGTGCAGTAAAGATTGGTAGGTGTCTGGACATATTTTTTCATGTAATAACATTCACCAGAGAGATTTCTATTTCTACATACCTCACACCAGGGTAGAGTAACCTGCTACAAAGGGCTCGGAGCTCCAGAGGCCAAGTATTCATTAAATAGGGGGAAATGCTCCTTGTCGTGGCCTTCTGATTTACATCTGATACACCAGATGTATTCTCTTTTATCTTTTCCCTTTTCTTTCTTCATATCTTCAACCTGTAAAGACAAGCTAGCTAGTTGACTCAAAATTTGACTCATATCTGAGCTAGATTCTCCCATAGGGGTTGATTCTAGTTTCATGGCGATCTCTAGTGCCTCATCCTACGAAGCGACCTTCTGTTGCATTAGAGGAACTCTGATGTGTGGTAAGAGGGAAGCCATGAACAATTCTTTATTCTGCTCGTCTGGAATCTAAAAACTCAATCGGCATGTCAAGGTCTTAAACCTATGACCAAACTCCCAAACAGGTTCATCTACTCTCTGCTTGATTCTTTCAGTTTTTTAATGCACTGCAACTCCGACTTGGGTTTCTTGAATTCTGCACTCAATGCGGTCTTGATATCATTTAGCGGTTTAGCTTGTGAAACTCCTTTAACAAACTTCATGTACCATCTCAATGCACAGTCTCTCAAGGTAGTACTAAACTAATCTCTCTTAACAGCTTCATCATTGACTTACTTAATACTCCATACAGCTTCGCATAAGAACCAATGTTGATCAGGATCTTCAGATCCATCTCCTCTTAAGATAGGTAGCCTGATTTCATTTGCCATAGATATTCCTAGGTTTCTTGACTGAGTATGTACTGCACTGCTGGTAACAGTGCTCTGAGTGCTCTAATAACTCTGACTACTCTGGTTACTTAGTGTTGCTAAAACAATAAGAGGAGTAATAGTACTTACTTCGACAGTAGGCCCAGTCATTGAAGTTATTGATTCTTCTCGGCAAGATTCTTCAGTCTTCCCTTCCTCTGTCCTAGCAGACTCTGAATGTTTCTCGTTCAATAACTCTTCTTCTTCTCTAGTGTAAAACCCTTCGTCCTATGCCAGTGGCTCGTGACTCTGCTCAAACAGGTTCACCAGAGGAACCTCTTTGAATGCTCTCCCACTACGTGTGTGTCCAACCTCTATGTCACCATCACTGTCTGAATTCCTGAACATCAGCTTTACTGTGTCGTCAAGATGTTCTTCTCATGCAATAGCATATTAATCTTTAGTTTTAGAAAGTGTAAAAAAATTCCTCTAGGTCCCTTAAAGAAATATCTCTCTGCTTAGCTATATGATTCTACTCTGTCAATATCAAACTCGGTGATGTACCCTCTAATAATTCTATCAAACTAGTGATCTACTGCTCTTGACACGGTGTTATCAACTCTCTTTACCTTCTTGATTGGCGTCGTCGTCCAAACCACAGGTGGTCTAGATCTAATCTCAAACTGGGTATCTGTTAATATGGCTAACCACTCATATAACTCCTTATGAAATCCTTCAAAGAAAATCTTGTGTATATCAGTGAATATATACCTTCCCAACCAATCCTCTGTACTAATGCTAGGATTCTTATTCTGGGCTTTAGCGAAGTCCCTTCTTTCTCTTCTATCCACTTTTGAATCTCTTTCTTCGATGGAAACCACCTTGACATTCCCTCAAGAAAATATCGGTCCCAACAATGGAACCATTTGTTGGCATAGGAGCAGACCCAGGGTTCAACTCTTACAGTGCACCAACAAACCCTAACTACTGGCCCTTTCAGCAACACCTACAAAGAAGATGCAGTCTCACTCGAAGTAGCAATAGGGGGTTGCAGGACACAAGTGTCTACAACCGGAAGAAATGAAAGTGGATCCAGATCAACCACACATAGAACTCTAGATATTATTTACCACTCTTAATCTTACCTCGCAAGTTATATCTCAGATCTAACACAACAATGCAATGATAGTATAACAGAAAGAAAAGAACACAACAACACTCACACAGAACAACAAGATATATGTGGTTCAGCCTCTCCCTAGGGCTACGTCCACAGAACTGTGTTTCTTGATATATTAAGATGGAAACATACATTCTATCTGTGCACTTAGTTGCAGATCTCTCACTCTCTTCTCACCCCTCCCTGCGCACCCAGCTGCAGGGTTGATCTTCGTACCCAAATGAAGATCTTACAATACAGACTCAATACAATTCTCTCTCAATATTGCTCTCCTCGACAAAAATGGCAACAACACCACAAGACGAACCCCTCTTACTCTTATCGACCTTTATTTATACATTACATGAACAAATTCTAGGTGTGAAAACCCTAGGTCCACTTGACCCGTGCTTTCAGGGCTCCGCCAGCCTGTCCTTCCTTATTTTTCGCGTGGTGCTCCAAAGCACTCGTTGATATCTTTTTTCACTTGTTGAGCTGTCCACGATCCATCTTCCTTGCTGATCTGTCTTCCTTTATTTTCTCTTCCAACGGTTAGCTTTTCCTTTACTTTGCTCCTTCTTTTCTGCTTCTTTGACTACTTCGACCCATTCTCAGTCATTGTGCCTTCCGCGCAGTTCGTACTTTGCCTTTATTCATTAATCTTCTCTTTCTTCCATAACCAAGGGCCAACAATGCTCCAAAATCAATAAATGCACCAAATGGTTGTATTGCTCTATACTTCCTCCGTGAAAACTACACCGGAAACCAATTCCTCATTTTGTTCTCGGGGATTCTCATTCTTCCTGATAGTGCCATTTTGTTTTAAATGTCCTACAGTTTGAGAAGATGTTGCATTCAAAATCATAACTTCGTAAGGACTTTTATGGGAACCTGCACAATCTAGTGTTTTAATGAGTTCAAATTCCCTTTGGTGCCTTCTTTAAAACAAGCATATATTCCTTTGATAAAACACTTAGAATTATCATGTAACCATTTGGAATTTGAATGCTTGTGTTGTCCTCAGCTGGAGGTTAATGCATTTTCCATTTCACCTTAGTTTTACCTCCTTGTCGTTACATGTGTGATTGTTTCCTCATAATTTGGCACATTCCTCGGCCCTTACTCTTTCAGTTGCCATTAATAGTGAGCCCTACTTGACACCTGATGTTTACATTAGCGGTCTGCTTTTCTGTCTAAAACTTGTTTCCCATCACCACAAATCGAACCTTCCGAACACCTGCTGAGTTTAGACAATGTTATAGCTAGCATTATTTAACATCTGTAAGCACATATCTTTTGAGCTCTGACTCGGCCTTTGGCATCTTCACTACAAATCAACATGAGGCGATGTTGCTCTTGAATATGACTTAATACCTGACAGTTGTATGTTTTATTTTTATGCGCATATGGACTATATCCCACATGGATGAAGTGGAAGAAACTTTGTTCTTTATATATTTCGATGGTTATATGCACCATCCACTTGTGTGCATAAATAATGCTTCTGTCCTCGGTTGCTTGGTGCTTGATCTTGGGCGCACAATGGTGATTGTTGTGACTTGCTTGGATGACTCGGATCGTGGTGTAAGTATGGTGTCGAGAACCACAATTTTTTATTAACCAAACTTAAAAGAGAATAAATATGTAAGGAAATAAAGCCAAATTTATAAACAGGCTTTATTTTTTATTATTTTGAAATAATAACTATTAATATCTAATTGCTTTAAAAATCAATTTAATAATAAAAATTTCACTTTATTGTTATATATATATATAAATTTCTTTAATCATTTGGCTTTGACATATAAGGGCAAGGTAATATCAAAAAAATTTGAGAAGACTCATTGATTTATAATTACGGGAATAATGACAATATAGATAATATAGATTCAATGATGACAAGCAAACTGCGTTGGAATGAAATGGGTGAGGAGCTGGCGAAATTGATGAAAATTGGATGAGGATATTAAGGATTTTGACGGGGTTAATTTAAAGTGCTAAAATTGGCTCCAACTGGGGATGACGTCCTCTCTGCGAGGCGACAAAGAACCCATATACTAGTGCCTGTCCATACCATCTCAAACTCCGAAAACTGCAACATGTTTCTGCTTGTTCCCAGACCTTCGACTAAAAGAAAAACTGATTGAAATCCAAGCTACCAACTGCTGCAAATTGAAATATGAAACTGAAAGAAAATGTTGATTTGGAGAACTTATTTATATACACTGACCCTACTCTAATTTGCTGAAAGAACTGTTGAATTCAAGTAATACAAAACTTCCAATGCATCCAATTAAGAAGTTGCTCAAGTAATTGGACTCCTTAACCATGCTTGAAAAAAATCAAAATAAGACAATGTAATGGCAATAGAAACGCATGATACTTTTTGTTTTCACAGTGAAAACATGGCTGACAATTCGGACTGAAAATTTCCTCCATATAGTCATCTATAGGATCATAACAAACATAGAAGCCATATTTTATTTGAAGATCCCCAATGTATTCTGCAATTTGATTGTCATGGTTGGACTGTCCATGTGTGTTTTCCTTTTAAACATATGGTTTCAGCTGTAAGTTGTCAAATTCATGATCAAAATCAAAACATTCTTCATCCTCAATATCAAAGGGCAAAGGAAGCAATGTGTCTTTTTACTTCTGTTGAAATGAAACTTCAAAAGAAAGACCCTGTAATGGAAGAATTTGGGATATTTCCTGATCTTCTAAAGCTTTAAGTCTTATCTCAATGTCCTTAGCAAACTCTTCTAAAAAAATGGATTTTATCTTCCGAGTTACATGTGCATGACTTTAAATAAGAAGACAAAAATGAAGAAAAACTTTAATCCACTTCATCATCAGTATACATATCATTACATTCCCTAAAACCTTGAATGGAAACAAGGGCTGCCAAAAACTTTGTTTTCTCCATCCATGTTTCCAGAATGATGAGCCAAAAAGCTGAAAAAGATCTTATAGATTTAGCAGGTAAACCTTCCACCCAACTTATGCACTTTCCTTGGAATGAATTGTAAAAAAGTCTGATGAATACATCTTCATGTTTGACTTTAAGAAAATCAGTAAATTCATGAAAATTTGATATATGTTTCAAAGTAAAACTCAAATCATCTCCACTAAACTTTGGACCATTCCTTAAAAAATATGCATCCTTAGGTAAAGGATTAGGGAAACCATAAATTTCTGAAAAAGTCCAAACATGCATATCTTGAAAGGATAGTAGAAGCATCTGAGTCCCTCATTAGTCCATTGGAGTCATCAGTGAATTTCTCAAGAAATGAATCATTTTGATAGTGGACTCTCCATGAAAACTTTGAAATCTTGATTCTTCTGAAAATGGAGTCGCCAGGGTAAAATATACAGCCAACTTTTGTGTCTGACTCTCTGTCTACCCTCAGGAATCAAATATGAATCTTTTTTGTTCTTTCCCAGGGAATATTTCACCTTCTCTCCTCGACAACGATGCCAAAATGTTATCACTCTATAATTTTCCATGGCTATGGAAGGAAAACCCAGAGGTAACCACAAACCAACTTGCAGATTGGAAGCTAGCCCTTCCAATCCAGAGAGGGCTCTCTCTTCCATAAATCAATCAATGACTAACTGGTTATCTAATAGGAACAATGGCTATATCTACAGTAAATAGGGTTTTAAAAGGTTTATGAAATTAGTGATAGAGTAGGAGAAAGTAACCATTGGGAATGGAGTCATAAGTTAAAACTATTAACTGAAAGGATCAATAATTGGTAAGTGAACAATCAAAACAAAGGCAAGACAGTTGATGTTTCAATATTCTTAATTCGTTGCAGTATGGGAGAGGAAATGAAGATTAACAAACCATTACATTGGAGAATCAATCATAAGATCAATTCCAAAGTAATTTAGAGAAAAACATGAAAGTATCTAACTGTTATGAAAACATAGCATCATAGATGAATTCTGTAATCACCTAATTTCAATCAAATATTGAAGAAGTAGACATTCAGATGAAAACAAGGAAAGGATAACATTCACATAAGAGAGATAACGAACTTAAATACATCAACACATGAATCTCTTCTCAAAAGTTTTGTACTTCTCAATTGATCCATTCTGAACAGTTCAGAAAATGTTACAACCACAATGGTCTCTTCCTTACAAACTCGAATCCCTTTTCCTTCTTTTTTCTTAAAATATATAGTCTTTCTTTACATTACAGCTCAATAATTCCAGAGCTTTCAGTTTTCCTAACTATATCAAGAAATTACAACAAACTCAAACCAATTCCTATTTTTTAGGGTTTAATTTTATGATCATTTAATACATACAAACTATAATCAAAACATATGAATTTGGTGGAAAAAAAGGTGGCCCTTCAAGTCATCATGATGAGTTTATATGATTCCTCCAGATGGAAATTGAAATGGGCCTATTCCAAGCTGACTGTACTATTTTGCAGCGAAACTGGTCAAATCGCTACAAAAACTCAACTACATAAAATTTCACAGCGTGCAGATTCGCTACGAAATCTTTGTTTTCATCATTCTTCAAAACCATGAGAATTGGAAAACGTCTCCATGATTTCTCCACATATCAAAGCAATCACACCCACAACAATGGCAATGCTTGGGGTTTCAAAAGTTTTGAAACAATTTTGGTAACTTCTGGAACATCACTTATAAATGAAAAACTTGATAAAGAACACCATATTGCAATATAGTTTCGAGGCCAGGTTTTTTATTCAAAAGCGACTATAACTGTAGATGAAAAATACAAAGGTCCTCCACTGAAAGGAAATACCTGAGTATTCATAGTATTCTCAACCACATCTTGTTCAATTACTTGTAAATAAACAGAGTCATCTCCTGTCCAATGGAAATCATCGCTTATGTGCTTGAAAAAGGAATCACTGAACCAAGAGATATGTACTAGTCCATCTGTGGATGCTCCAAAATCAATAAATGCACCAAATGGTTGTATTTCTCTATACTTTCTCCATGAAAAATGCACCAAAAACCAATTCCTCATTTTTGTTCTCAGGGATTCTCATTCTTCCTGATAGTGCCCTTTCGTTTTAATTGTCCTGCAGTTTGAGAAGATGTTGCGTTCAAAATCATAACTTCTTGAGGATTTTTATGGGCACCTGCACAATCTAGTGTTTTAATCAGTTCAAATTCCCTTTCTCGCCTTCTTTACAACAAGCATATATGCCTTTGATTAAAAACTTAGCATTATCGTGTAACCATTTGGAATTTGAATGCTTGTGTTGTCCTCAGCTGGCGGTTAGTGGCATTTGTCATTTCACCTGAGTTTTCCGTCCTTGGCGTTACATGTGTGATTGTTGCGCTCTAATTTTCTGTCTAAAATTTGTCGCCCATCACCACAAATTGAACCTTCCGGGCACCTGCTGAGCTTAGACAACGCTATAGCTAGCATTCTTTAACATCTGTAAGCACATAGCTTCTGAGCTCTGGCTCGGGATTTGGCATCTTGAATACAAATCAACCTGAGGCGATGTTGCTCTGTGATTGAATATGGCTTAATACCTAACATTCGTATGTTTTGTTTTTATGCGCATTGGGACTATATCCCACATGGATGAAGTGGAAATAAACTTTGTTCTTTATATATTTTGATGGTTATATGCACCATTCATTGAAGATGTTCAATTTCAAATTCAAATGCTAACAACTCTGACTTCCCCAAACATCTCAGAAACATTCACTGAAAATTGTATAAGCTAGAGAAACAAATTATTCACTGAAAATTGTATAAGCTAGAGAAACAAATTAGGTGAAGGACCTTGAGCAAACACTCAAGTATTTGATGAAACATCGCAAAGAGAACAAGGAGATTTCCAATCAGATTTAGTTGGAATATTACAAAAGTGGAAGACATGAATTTGACATTTTAGTTGGAATATTACAAAAGAGGAAGACATGAATTTGACATTTTGTAAGGAGAGTTGAGAAAGCTTAAGCCACCATCCTTTGATGGTGAAAGAGAAAGGGAAGATGATGTTGAAGCATTGTTGCTTGGACTCAGAAGGTATTTTCAATTGCATAACTACTCATCAAACCTAGAAGTCAGAATTGTCACTTACCATCTACATGGAAAAGTTGCTATGTGGTGGGATCAGCTTAAGCAAGTTGAGCACATAAATGAGAGCAGGTTCTCTTGGAAGCAATTCAAGAAATATTTTCAAAAGAAGTACTTTTCAAAGCACTTCTATGACAATAAAATGCAATAGTTCTTTGAACTTAGGCTGGGACGCATGACCATGACAGAGTATGAAAATAAGTTCTTTGGACTGCTAAAGTATGTGGGGTTTATAAAGGATGAGAAGGTGAAAATACAGAGGCTTTTGAGTGGAATGTGTTCATTTTATAAAGATAAGATTCAATATGATGAGCCCAGGACATTGACTGAGACCATCAGGACGGCTAAGTCCCTATATGACTAAGGAAAGGGCAGAGAGTCTTTGCAGAAATCTTGGAAGGATAAGAAGAAGGAGAAGTTTGATCAGATAAAGAAAGCATTCAAACCTCCTTTCAACAGAAATATCCCACATAAAAATCAGCAAGACTAGGCTGCTAAGGATGAATCCAAGAGAGAAGACTCCTTGGGAAAAAGGGGGAGACCACCAATCCAATGTTGGGGATGCAAAGAAGATCACCTGTACATAGATTTGCCTCATAGAAAAGACAAAGTGAAGACCATGCACAACATCCAAAAGGATACAACAATAGAAGACATGGGTAGAATATATGCATCCTTAGAAGATTGAAAAGCAGAGTACCAATTCAATATGATCAAGGTGGAAGGTAAGATCATTAATCAGCATGTTGTTATTTTAATTAATTCAGGAGAAAACCATTGTTACATTGATCCGAAAATAGTGGATAGATTACATCTGGAGAAACGTCAGCTTGAAAAATCAAGTTTGCTTCAACTAGCCACTAGAACCAAAAGAAAGATCAATGAGATGGTCAGAGGTTTTCCCATAAGTCTTAATGAAGTGAATACTAATTATGATCTAAATATTATAACATTGGGATCTTATGATATTCTAATCGAAATGGATTGTTTGGACAAGCATCATGTTGTACTAGATTGTCATAACAAAAAATTCACGTGTCTTGATAAAGAAGGAAAACAGAGCACTGTGAAAGGAATTCCAAGACCCATTTCTATAAGGGAGATTTCAGCCTTACAACTAAAGAGATGTTTCAGGAAAGGATGTAAATTGTATGTAGCCCATGTAGAGGAGACAAAAAAAGACAAAAGGGCCAAGCCTCGAAGATTTTTCAGTTCTGCAATATTTTGAAGATGTATTCCAAGAAATACCAAGGTTTCCACCAAAGAGGGAGATAGATTTCTCTATTTATTTAGTACCAGGAGATACCCTAGTATCAAAAACACCTTATAGAATGAGTACACCAGAATAAAAGGAATTACAAATGCAGCTGAAAGAATTATTGAAGAAATGGTACATACGTCCAAGTGTTTCTCCTTGGGGAGCACCAATACTCTTTTTCAAAAAGAAGGATGGAACATTGAGTTTGTGTATTGACTTTAGACAGATGAATAAATCCATTGTGAAGAATAAATACCCTCTACCAAGAACTAATGACCTATTTGATTAGCTAAGAGGGGAAAAGATGTTTTCAAAGATACACTTGAGATCAGGATACCACCAGGTAAGAACCAAGGAAGAATACATCAATAAGACAACCTTTAGGTAGAAATTTCAATACAAATTAAGTATTTCCTGGATTCTCTTGATCTAACAATTATATGCCACTATTAAATACAGAATCACTTCTACTAATAATCTTGTGGAAATTAAACCACGATCACAAAGTGAAATATCAAGAACATGTAACACATAAGTTTTTCTGGGAAAGCATAAAACTAAAAACCCCACTATCATATATTATGTATATCATGGATCATGAAACAATCTCATACAAAACTTTAATCCAAGAGCTCTCATTACAATACAATCGTCTCACACTGTCATACAAAAATTGACAAATACATGTGCCAATATTCTGTCTCTAGACCACCTGCCTCCTCTGTACAATCCCTGCAATAGAATTCTCACAATGAATTCGAATTGCTTAGTCTGCACATGCTCATGAGCATATCCACTGCATGCATGATTGCATGAGTGCACTTCACTCAAATCACAGCTGATAGACAAACTGTCCCTTTCACCTGTTATCTCAACTGGGTCTCCACTGGATCTGACATGCATGTAGTTAACAGCGGTAAATCTTTAGTTGCATGTGAGATCACTGATTGTGAATTAATTAATAATTAATTCACTGAACTCTCACTAGTGCAAG